>KN469127.1:14694-44132 GCA_000787095.1 Periophthalmodon schlosseri
CCCTCTCTCATCTTATTGTGTTTCTTTTGTGTGTGGAGTGTGTGCGCGCATGTGGCCGGAGATCTGAGGATGGCGAGCAGCGTCCTTTGAGATGGTGGAGAAAAGATATAAAGCTGAATCAAACCTGCCAGTCTAATTACAGACAAGAATCTCAGGAATGCTCTGATCTGGACCAGGGCTGACACCATGTATAGGCCCTCCACCAGCTAGTTTACTCATTCCCACGAGTGTGTATGCAGTGCGTTTATTAAAGCTAGGGCACAGCTATCAGTTTACACAGCCAAGGATCAAGAACAAATAGGTCATTAAAAAGGTGTAGTATGAAGTGGTCATACAACGGTATAATGTTAAAGGTGCGTTTTTCAGGTGGAGGTCCAATACCTGCTTTTGTCTGATGTTGTTACTGGCAATAGAATGTTCCACAATATGGCATAAACAAATGTAATCCTGCATGTATTTAATTACAGTTCAAAAACATCTTAAAAACATTAATTCCTACTGTGAGCGGTGCTGCCTCTCCACAGATCTACCCTGTAACTTGACCTGGTGCATGCAAATTAGCTCAAAAATGTTTCCACAAAAGTCTATATAAACTGCAAATACTATTCCTCTGTATAATACAAACATTTAATTAAAATTGCCCTAATTCTATCACAAATATTTCTTGAGATAGTCCTTGTGGGAATCACCTTTGTTTTTGAATCCAAACCACTATTTTGATCCTTGCTGTTGCATTGTTTTTGCCTGATGAACAGAAGGAGGCCATGTCACTTATCTGAGGAATTCTCCCTGAACATCACGTCTTCATAAACACTCCCATGTGGACTGCAGTCCTTCTCACCCACTCACACCTTTGTGGACCATGTGCTTGCAGCATTCTTCATACACAGACAAAATTATATAATGCCCTTTGACTAAACAGTGTTATTAAAACGCTAGTATGAAGAGATGGGTACTTTTATTGCAGTGTGACAGTGATCATATTTGAGTAATGGCTTTGGTTACTAGTTCAAGCTATGGCTAAGTCTACAAGTGACAAATATTTGTGTTTCTTGCAATGCTGCTTCAGACATTATTTCGATTTTCATTTTTGTGGTCTACCCCTGTGGTTTGAAAATACCAGGCTTTAGGCATATTTAATGTTTCTTCCTTCCTATTACTTTACCTTCAAATTATAAACCAAATGTTACGTCCAGTTACTCTAACAATTAGTCTTAATAGTAGTAGTTTCTCTCTTCTTCCTCTACTTTGTATTTTTACCAGAATAACATTACCGTATTTTGAAGTAGCGGTACTTGAGTACAGTTTTGGTTACTCTACCCACCTCTGCTAATGTGCAATAGCTACAACGTTATACGTACCTCCCTAAAGCTGCAGACATTTCTAACATAGTTCTTCGTCTCTATGTTTTGGATGTGACAGCCGCACAAAACAGGTGGTTCTCATTAAGTCTGTCGAGGGAAATTTGTCAAGACAAAGGCGAGCACATGCATTGGTCTCTTATGACGCGATGGAGCCAAATACTGTGCTCTCGTTTCTGAAAAGACACACACACATCTACATTTGTTTATGCTGGAATGAAAACAATGTCCTGAAGAAAGGAAATGGTTTTTCGATTTCGGTGTGTATGATAAAAAGACTAAACATTGTGGTGCAAGAGTGGATTCCAGTTGATGAACAAAATGGTGACAGAGATAAGAATGGCACCTGGAGAATGTACAGCAGATCATGAAAGCACATCTTTTGAAGTATGCTAGAAATGAGCAAACACATGCGGCCATACGAAACTGCAGCGAGTTCACCCACAATGCACTGCTCAAACAGATGGGGAGAAATATCTGAAAATGTAAATATTTGAGAACAGCTAAAGATTAATCCAATTTTATTTGTATTCTGCCATTGTCATGTTTATTAATCATGAATACCTTCATATTTTGTTCAAACATATTTGAGACATGACATTTCATGACATGTCTTTCATAACTATCTACCATAGCACTTCTGTACGATGTGGTGACCTTAGTAGGAAACTTGATTAGTTGTAGCTGTCGAAGGGGTGTAAAAATAAATAAAGAGGAGAATGGTGGTTCACTAGTTCACTTACTTTGGAGTAAAAGTAGCACCAATAGCGCTTTCATTCTGTTCATTCAAGTTTCATTTTGACTCCAGTAAAGATTTGCAGTACCTCCTCCTCTGCAAATTTGTGCTGTCTTTAGCTATTCTTCTCCCTGGATGTTTTGTGCATACGTTCAGATGTGTGTAACATGATCTGAGAGCTGGAGGGAGCGCTGAAGTGCTGACCCCATATGGTGATGCTGACTTACAGTCTCTCCAAAGGCCCTGCGCTAATGGAACACAAATCAAGATGGAGAGATGAGGGAGAGATTATATGAACAGAAAGTGTATAGATCGCTTGTCCCAGGGGCAGGCATCACCACAATAAAACATTGCAAACACACAAGATGGCCAATGACGTCTACAGTGAGGTTTAAAATCATGATAACACTGCATAATGTAGCACACTCCAAGCCTTCAATTCACAGCTTAAAAGGTAAAACAAATGTATTTTCTTTCATCTTTTCATTCTGGGGACACCACATAACACCATAGAGCATTGCCATTTCTGTGTGTCCTGTGATTTGCATATTAATTTATAAAGGTTTTTGCACCAGATACTCTTTTCAGTGTAACCCTCCCCAATGGTCCAAGGTGAACTGACACAAACACTAGCCTACAATGGCTTATGGTCCTTTAGGGATCAACTGCAAATCAGTTAGCTGATTGACAATGTACAATATGTGCATTAAAAACATGCCTTCAAGGTTCAAGGTTATTATTGGGATACATCTGTTGCTGCATATTGGTAGGTCAGTAATGGGCATAATTGTGAAAACTATTTAGCTCTATAAGAAAAAGTCTTTTAGTCTGTAATTCATGACATTTAGCATGGTGAATCCCACAGCTTTGATTTGAGTATAAACTGCTCTGTTTTGTTGGTTCACCACTACAGACATGCTCCATGGCTAACTTCTCATCTTTCACTTATGGGCGTCATGTATAGGGCCTACAAGTATACAGTAAATATATGGTATGTGTATGCAGTATGCACTAGCACTAGCACTAATAATCAGGGTATTTTGTGTACTGACTCTTCAAGTATCTTGTGCAACTGTGTGTGCTGAATACCATGACATCTGGAAAGAATAAAACCATTTAGGCCTGGTCGCTCCACCTTGCAAGGGTCTAACTGGCTCAAACTGCATTGTTGTGGGTTTTCTGGATTGTGCACACAGTAAACCAACCGAGGTGTGTACTAGAGTGGATTATTAAATCAAATTAAAGTCAGGTAAAGACTACCAGAGCGGAAATATGTGCAGATTCAGCACCCACATGGTCAAGACTAAAGTGAAGACCCTTTTGTAATGTCATTTCCATTACTGTCCACTCATTTATGGTCACATCTGTTTGCAGGGAGAATAATGCAGCCCTGTGTGGACCCCAGAGAAGACTGAAGTATGTTGCCCTCCCGCAGACTCAGAAAACACTCTAAATACTCAGCTATGCTTTGGCAAGCCGCTTTTAATTCAGCCTGCCTTGGGAGGAGGTGAGACCTGGACTCTTTGGACCAGAGCCAAGTAAATGGCCCAAATAGGAGCCGTAAGCTATCAGGAGACATCTTATTCAACCTTTATGTTATAGCCAGTACCTGCCATTTCAACATTTTCATGCTGACCTGTTTTTAGATTATGTTCATCCAGTCGTGGCAAAGAGGATCCAAGAGAACACTTTAGAATGTAACCTCTGAGTGGATGTGACCACCAATCTGTCACCTTACTCTGCTTTTTTCTCGCGCTGACTCATACATGCCCCTCCCCCCTTTATTGCATAGAGCTACAGTAAGAATCTGTGCAGTGAGGTCCTTGTGCAGGCAGTCTGATTTACTGATTGATTTTAGCATTAACGACTGCCCCACCCCCACAGCCCCCTCACAGTGAGAACACACACGCACCCTTTGTCGGTGCTCTCCTGTGGCTTTAAGATAACGCCGCTGTGAGCAGAGCCAGTAAACTGAAGTATTGATAATAAGAGTGCAACAGTGCAGCTGAGGGGCGGGTATTTGAAGTCATTGATTCATTTGCAAACATTCACCTCATTTCACTTAGTTTGGGATATAAATTGATATCTGACATGGGTTGTCACTGTGAGCCCCTTGAAATTATAATGTTGTTAAACAGGGCTTTAGTGTTCATCACTTATCCAAGTATTCTTATCACCAAACCAATTTATTTGCAAAGATGTTCTGCACATGGTATTTTAGGTGTACTAATGACACTTGCACTGCTGAGAAGGTTTCATAGGGGAGAGCAAGAAAAAAAAATAGCGTTGCATGTGCAGTGTAGTGACTGAACTGAATGTCATGTAATCTTGCAAGCCTCAGCATGACAGCCATGTCCTGCCTTCATGGAATAACATCAGGCTGTTTAAACAAAGACAGTTTGGTACATGAAAAATATGCATGTACTCCCAATACTGACAAGAGCATCAAGACATAAAATCTTGTAAATGTAAGAAGTAATGAACAAAAAGTGGCTAAAATAATTGAAATTTCAGATCAACAGCATTTATGCAATATGTGCAAGGCTCTCTGTTTTGACTTGAGATGTTTACACAGCTGTACACGGCTGTACAACAACACAAAACAGTTTTGAGTAGGATTTTGTCTTTTCAGTGTCAAAGTCATTCAATACATAATACTATCAGTGCATTAGCACTGTACTTTATTTGCTTTAGGAACTTTAAATCTTGTGTGTGATAAAACTACAAGATATTTTAATTTAATTGGAATTTCAAGCAGTTGGAATATGCCCAGCAATAACTGTGCACAATGATTTCCCCAATTGTCAGCGCTGTTTTTGAGAACCATTTATGTTCCCATATCCAGACAATCATGAGTACCTGACACTAATGGGCGAAATCTGCTGAAACAAAATAATGGCACGACAAAGCCTGCTCTGTTTTCCTATATTATATTAACAAAGATATGTTTTTAATTTGTTCTTGAACATAAATCTTACTGAGAAAGTTCCCTATATGTTTATCATTTGTATTTGAGAAAATTTTCTAGCTCCAAATTTATGAAGCATAGTGCCCCCTAATGTTGGAGAAACAAACATGTCCAAAGTGAGGGCCCTGATGCTAACCTGAAAACAGCCAGAGGATAAGTCACATTGCAGGCCTCCCAAGAAGCTCACATGCTTGTCATGTAACATTTATTTAGACAAGATAACTGTGTAAACCTTGTTTCACTTATCAAATCACATATGCTTACCTCAAAGCCTATCAGATACTGCCTGTGAAGCATCTTATTCAAATCTTTGATGGGATATACAACAGCATCATATGTTAACATTAAGAGGAGATTTTCTTACAATAATGTCTTATTTATTGTAATTAAAAAAAAAAAAAAATCAACATAATTCCTGCCAATACAACAAGAGAGTACTTTTGTATTAAGTGCTACATACTGTAACGTATTGGACAGTGACAAATAAAAATACTACAGTATAGTTTAGCCTGTTTAGATCTTTACAATTTAGACACTGATCTTTACAATTAAGTGCACAAATACAGAGCGTAACAAAAGATCAAAAATAAAATCCATGCTCCATCATAGTGCTGATAGTCACTGTAAGTAAGTTACAGTAAGGAACAGTTGGAGACCGATACCTCAGTGTTCAGAGCTGTAGGGTGGCAGAGGTCTGCGACATGGCGTTGTAGATGTAAGTGTTGCTAAATGGCACAAACTGGTGGGTAATGAGTTTGATGGCCTCTTGAGCAGCAGCCCCTGAAGAAGATTGAAATTAATTAGCAAACTATTAAGAAGTATTGCATAATGTGTATAATGCGTGCCTTTACCTCCCATGAATGCAGCAACTGTGTGTGGTTCCGTGGCACCATAACGGCAGCTAAACAAAGCGTGAAAAAGTTAATGGTAAATTATTCAGAAACAAATTAAGCACTGTATGATGTACTTGAGATATAATTCTGGATATAAACTTTTATATTTGATAAAAACAGTGCGTACAACTCATGGACATAATCATCCTTGATATTGATGCTGAGGTTGTATTCCTGTAGAAGCCCAGTCACACACAGCTTCAGTTTGCTGATATCCTCTTCCACTTGGTAGTTATAAACTCCTAATGAGCAAGACAAAAACAAATAAGTCAATACAGTAGATACAAATAAGCAAAATAGAGAGTTAAGTTCCACAAGCTCTCCAATTGGAATTTCCTAAGAATAGCTGAGACTGCCATCTTGTGGACAACAGTTAAATAAGATTATTTAAAAAAGACAATTCAAATACTTGAAGTCTTAACCTGGGTAGCGTGAATGCTGCTGAAAGAAGCGGTCCACAGCACGCAGCATAAGGTAGAAAACCATCTCACTGTCTGGACTGTCCATGGCTGACGCTGAAAAAAGAGCATGTATTTATTCTCACACAAAAAAGTTAAAAACTCAGGGAGGTGTAATTCTATGCCAATCATACTTATTTCATTTTTATTTTGTGAATCCACACTGTATTCTTCAGCCAGGGACCTGCAGCGAACCACCCTCAAAAAGGACGCATGTTTGCCTAATGTACAGAGAAAAGAGAATTTGTATAACATACTGAGATGCAAACCTAAAATCGCAGGATTCACGGTATTCTACACATGTCTGAGCTACTTACAGAAGAGTTTGATGTCCTTATCAGATATGCTTTCAGGTGCCTATTTCAAAAGTAAAATGTTGTAAATACTAGATTTTGCAACAATAAACTCGCAAAACAATTTACGAACGCACCAGTCCAGTGGATTGAATTAAACTTTCCATATGTTTTGAAACAGCTGCTGCATCTTGCATAGCCTTTTGCCTATAACTGTAAAATCACATAATAAATATGAACATAACTAAATGACACTGTACATACATGAGTTATAGATGAAGAATTTACATATTTCTTATTCAGAGAAGGACTAACATGTTTTGTAGGTTAATAAATTTCTGCGAGTCTGCAATCATATCTGGTATTGTGCCTCGGACAGGTAAATTACCATTGCCTTCATTTTGAACAAACTCTTTGACAGCACGCAGCATCACCCAAAAAGGAGAGGACTGTACATATGCAGATTGATGGGCATAATTAGTTACATAAATAAAACAATGGAAAGCTACATAATGAAAAGGTTAAACTGAAAACCTGATTGGTGATGTGGTTGCATTGCTCACTGTTGAACAGATCCTGGACAGCAGTCGGAATCTAAAAAGACACCATCATCTTATATTACATGAAGTAATTTGTAGAACTCATACAAGGGGCAGTGTTGTGTTTATAAAGGTAAAAAAAATATGAAAAATTAAAATCTAAATTCACCTTAGTCGGATTTAAAGCAGTATTGACATTTTTTATAGCTTCATCAAAGTTTTCTTCATCCTCTGGGACGCCATTCTCATTCTCCCTGATACCTGAATTACATGGGCATTATGTATTATTGTACATATTTGCACATCAACGCTAAAGGAGATTACCTTCTCGTATACACTGTCTGAAGGCCTCTTTCTCACGATACGTTTTTGGTAACTGACCATCATGCTGTAAAGGAGGAAAAAGACTTGGGTTGAAATTAACTGGTAAACATAATAATATATGGCATGTTATTATTACCTCACTAAACCATTTTTCCAGATATTTAGTGACAATAACAACCCACGGCGTGTGACTGTGATCCTAAAAAAAAAAAAGGTATAAGAAAATCACAGCGAAGTAACTTAACAATAATATAGAATAAATTGTCAGTGCTGTTGATTGGGAAACCTTTTTGTCCATGCTTTCCAGGTCATAAGAAGCAATATGATTTCTCAGTTGATCAAAAGGCTGATCTAATCGTAGGTCCTCCAAGGCATTATCTGGGTGTGATTCAATCACTGAAAAGGCATGCATCATGTCAATAAAACAGAATAGTTCACCAAAATTAGGTAAAACTAAACTAGTAATTATTAACATTTTTATTGACCTGTGTGCTCCTCTACCACTAGCCTCATGTAGCCAATAAGCCCATATGTTTTGCAGATGAGAAAAGGCACAGAGGCGCACCAAAGAACAGAGCCGAGCCGCAAGCATGTGCTTTACACAAAAACAAAAATAAGAATACATGAGCAACATGTTTACCATTAAGTAGAAGTAAATAAGACATACGTTTCTGGTAATTGGACACCAATGACAACAGTAAATCTGTGGAAAAATTCAGGATTGTTTTCCAAGAGTTTCTCAGGACTCTGGAAAAGATTTATGAAAAAAAGCAATTACAAATTGTGTGATAATCTTAAATTTTAACTATTTACCCACTTAAGATCCAAACCTCTTCAACAAAGTTTCCAGAAACATCACTGTTGAGTTCCTGAAGCAGCTCGGTGGCAGCATGTGCTCTGTTCTAAAAACAGACAAGGAGATGCTTCACCTATTTTTATAATGTGACGGTGTTGTCATGAGATCATATCTTACCTTCCCAATGTGATTTATACTTAAGAAAAAGCTGAAAAACAAAGGCAAACATTAATACTGAGATAAAAACAATAAGAATTTTTTATGTGGCCTGGTGCAGCCTTACTTATTTCCAATATCTTCCCCAGTAACAGTATGTCCATCGACTATTGTGAACGCTCCAATGCCTGCATCATTACAGCGTGTGATTAGTATGCCATGTAATAACAACACAGTATAATAAGTGTGCTTATAGTCTTACCAGGAAGAACTAGATTTTTTAGTATCTCTGTCCCTGTTGCTGTGGCATTTATGAGACAAACGTGAGCATTTTCCAAAGCCTCCTGACCGTGGTCTCCCCATAATCTGGAAACATTGTATTGACAGTGGCAATATGAATGAATGAGCATTAGCATTTGGACTGGAGGGACATTGCTAAGGTGTAGCATTCTCTTCAGACAGTCCTAAGTTCGACTGAATAAGCTGCTATGTTTGAACATCACAAAAGCAAAAATAGTATGCCGTAAAGAATAAAGGAGAATAATTTAGTTATTAGCATTACCATATCATAAACATATTCTCATTGGGCAGCGGTAGCTTGTTAGCATGACAACAACGCAAGTAGCAAGTGAGCTCGGTGGAGATCTAGATGTATTTTGTGCTGTGTTGTCTCGTGGAGCCCTGGAGCATGTATTCAGCCGTGCATTTACCTCAGCTGCCTGTCGTATTTCTGTTCTTTTGAAGCTTTAGTGGATGCCATAGTAGCATTAAGGCTTTTTCAGCAGTCGGACAAATCTATTAACATACGAAGCAGCAGATTCCAAAGAAATCCTAGCAATCGATGTTAGGCAGTGTTCGCACTTTCGACATAGAAGCCGTGTCTTTATTCATTCATGGATTCATGGCGCCTGAAATACGTAAAATGAAAAAATAGAGCGTTTTTAATACATTCTCATCATTCATTATAAAGCAGTTTGATGGATGAAAAAATACGATAAGTAGTTCCTTCGGTTTAGTTTCATTTAGTGCATCACCAGGGGGCACCACTAGAGGTTACTGTATGGTTGTGTAATGGCTGCAGGTGCATGAACGCAAATGTGATGTCCCATTTGCAGTGGTGGAACATAAAGTAAAAGTAGTAAAGCACTGTGCTTAAGTATACATTTTATCTATCTAGACTTCACTTTCTTCACAAGTACATTTTAAAGTGGATACTTTTTACTCTTAATAAATTTGAGAGAAGGTATCTGTACTTTCTACTCCACTATATTTTTGAACAGGAATGAACAGTAAAAGTATATTTTATTCATTGCCCGAGACTTGCTAAAAAGACTGAGGGGTTTATTTATTTATTTATTTAACACATTTTAACACATATAAACAAAAATATACAAATAAAACGATGGATTCAATTGTTTCTGTTGAACAACAGAAACAATTGAATCGAAAATTCAGCACATATTTTTATCAAAATTACTACATCTGAAGCTTTATTAGATCTCAAAATCTGTGCGAAATACTTGAACATTAAAAGAGAAGAGTCCAGAATAAAAACCTTTCAGTCATATGCACAGCTAAACAGAACCGTTTTTGGCAAAAAAAAACCCAAAACAAAACAAAAAAAAAACCTCAAGTAAAAGTAAAAATAAAAAAAGTCCACTTAACAGACATTCCAAAAATATGACCTGGTAAAATCTAGCTATAATGCGAGCTATAATGGTCTTTAATGTGCTCAGTCCTTAAAGGGTTAAGTAAAAGTATGTACTTAGCCTATGCACTTAAAGAGTAAAAAGTAAATTTTATAATGATTATTTATGATTATTAATGTTATGATTTGTTGTATTGTGATTTTAATGTCTTTCTTATTCTGTAAAGCACTTTGAATTACTTTGTGTACAAATTGTGCTATACAAATAAACTTGTCTTTCTGCCTCGGGTATCTGTACTTTCACGTAAGTAACAACATTGAGTAGGACTACTTCTTCCACCACTGATCATTTGAGGCAAGACAAAATCAAATCAAAATCATTTAGCATATGATTTAAGGCTATATAGAGTGGATATACATTGATGGACATTTAACAGGGTAAGACAATATAAATCCTATATTGACCAAGCAAGCAGATCACCTAAATAATAAATGTGATAAAATGTAGCCTAACAAATAGCCCAAGTCTTCCATATAGTTGTAAATTGCAGGATATAGGCCGATAGGGTAAAATATTGTCGCCTATGCATGCAATGCTTTTCAAATCCTATCTAAAAAAAGGTTGTGCTGGTGCCGTCTGGGTGTATTGTTTGGGTTCTGAGTTCTGAGTGTGTGGGAGGCGTGTCAAGACGGATAATTGCCCTTCCCTTTGGCCGCCCGCTGAGCTTCATTAGGAGCAGCTCACTGGTCCACGGACCTTTGTGATCTCCACGTGCACGCAGCATAGCATCTCTAGCGTGACCATGAAGGGGAACCACTGGGGCTATGGGCAAGAGAACGGTAAATTATATTTTGATTATTTACTTTTCTCTCTGGATAAGTTATGCCCAAGAGCAAATGGAAAGTAGGAGGCTTTCACTGGACTAATGCCAGATTACCTAGGCTATTGCTTAAAGGATTGTGTGGTCACCTATAGTTGTCAGTGTAAAGAGATTAGTCAGAAAAAGAAAAGAAAGTTACTTACTGGGCACATGCTGTGCAGCTTTTTTCACTAGAATATTATATATACAATGTTCCATGATAACCAATACAATTAAATTGGTAGGTCAGTAAATGCTTCTTTTGAATTAGGACAATCTGATATGATTTTTTCTCTCTATAGGTCCAGATGTATGGCATAAAAACTACCCAGTGGCTCTAGGAAGCCGTCAGTCTCCCATTGACATCCCCCGCCAAGTTTCACATGACCCAAGCTTGGGACCGATCGTGCTCGACTATGATCACTGTACCTCCATCAACATCTCCAACAATGGACATTCAGTAGTGGTATACTTCGATGACACAGACGACCGATCCGGTAATACAAGGCTTTACTAATGCTATTTGAGTGGTCAAATGATACATCAAACCAGTAACACATGTACAGAGAACTAAAATCACTAAACATGCACGAGTGTCTATGTGGGTGCAAAGTTCATCCATAATCTCAGCTATGATAATTGCTTTGACGAACACTAATGTTTCATTTTATTTTGACTGGATTGCCTTGCGGTTTTAGAATGTGCAACCTTTGACAAAATTGGCCCTAATCTATGGTTAAATAACACCCTGTTTATACTGGAGGGATATGTAGCTAACACTTAAAAGTATGAGACGCTGTCTGCTGGACAAGAGTCATAATAGCCTGAAATGATTTTAATGCTTATTATGACCTTATTAGCTTTTATAACTGGGTGGTTCCATGTTTACCACCCTGTCATTACCACCAAGATAAAGCCAGTGTAATGTCTCTCATATTATTTTAGCAGCTTTCACTGTAAATTAACAAGGCACTGTATTTTATTGCTCCAAAATACCTTGAAAAAGGTACAGTGAGTGGCATGGAGACAGACAAGTTTAATGCCATACTGTGAAACATTGTGAGCAAAGCAATAACATCTCTATGGAGACAAGCAGGTGGTGGACACCAGAAAGTTACATAGAACATCTGTAAAAAAGTATACCATTCCCTTAAACCTGCTTGTCATGACAGATTAAAACAGCATGCCCATAATTTATTAATTGTTAACATACTTAAATTCAAAGAATAGTTCAGTAATTGTTATCAAATTGAGATACTGTATTACCTCAAAGCTCACATTTAACAATAACATTTGACCATTGTATTTCACATATACAATTTTCCATCTTTAGTATGGGCTAGTGTTCAAATACAGTATCTTCATACCGTTATTAGTATGTATTGCATTTTGCAATTTTTTTTTTTTTTTGTCAATTGACTACTTATCTATTGCATTGCTTTGCACTTTGCATGGTCAATCTAGTTGTTAACATCCATAAGTAGAATCAAACTAAACTGCACATATTGAACAAAAATGGTGTTTTAGATTAGGCTATAGCAAAAGACGAAGTCTAAATCTGTCAACTGGACAAATCGTTGCAAGACGTTTCGCTGCTCATCCACGTCTTCACTCTTACAACGATTTGTCCAGTTGACAGATTTAGACTCAGACCTGGACGACTGAGGGACTACACAGAGATTAGGCTATATTAATGTATTTAGTTTGTCATATGGTATATTGTTTTTGCTGTTCATAAGCATCTTGTGCAGGTTTTTAGCTGTTTGGTATTAGTAGGTCAAACTAAAGCCTAGATTTAGGACACAAAAAATGATAGATTGATGTGCAACCTAAAATAGGATGCCTGCTATTACAGACAGAGACATTCAAGTCTGTGAGGTGTTACTATACGGACTTATCCATGTTTGCTTATGTGTGCCTTCTGAATTTAAAATAAGAACTAGATCAACACGTTCATGTATCATAAAGCCTTGGTCAGATGTATTTCTATCACCAACAAGGCCTGTAAACCTTTTTACATCCTCTGTGTCGTCTCCTACAGTGATCCATGGAGGCCCCCTTGAAAACCCCTATAGGCTCAAACAGTTTCACTTCCACTGGGGTGGAAAAGGATGTGATGGCTCTGAACACACTGTCGCAGGAAATAGCTATGCATCTGAGGTCAGTGGTGTGTATATGCCCATAGTCATGAAAAATGTCTCTAAACTGTAAAATGGGATGTGGTTTAACTTATTGACTGTCAATTCAGCACTTGTTTACTGAGTTGTTTAATTTGTCAAGGAAACAAGACTATTATTGAAAACCTTTTATTTGATCAAAACTGGTCTTGAAACTGTAATATATACTTTATATAATAACTGCACTCACTTTCTTCTTCTAGCTTCACTTGGTGCATTGGAACGCTGTCAAATACAAGTCATTCGATCATGCTGCTACAGCTCCTGATGGTCTTGCTGTTGTTGGCATATTTCTAGAAGTAAGATGTTCCTGTTAACCAACACAACCAACTACAGAATGACATCTTGGTCTATTAGCAAATCAATGAACATAATTCAATGTAAAATGTGTCTGGTTACTTTCTCTGTATTTGTGTACTTTATTTTTGACTAAATCAAAACCGTGCTATGTGCATGTCTGTCTGTTACATAAGACAGGTGATGACCACAGATGGCTTCACACAATTACAGATGCAATGTACATGGTGAAGTATAAGGTTAGTGCAGTCAGTGAGCATTGTGTCATAGGTGTACTATTTAAGTCAAATCATTTACTTTTCTTTTTTTTAGGGCAGTGTAACAGACTTCAAGGGTTTCAATCCGAAGTGCCTTTTACCAAGCAGCCTCCACTACTGGACCTATCTGGGGTCCCTGACCACACCTCCACTGCATGAAAGTGTAACTTGGATATTGCTTAAAGAACCAATTGCTGTATCAGAAAAACAGGTGAGCATGTTAACCATTTGATTAGATTGTACAGTAAGTTTATTTTTTCTTCCGTTAGTTTATATTTTATTATAGTAATCACTTCTACTGGTTACTACAAGGTCCGTGAAGTAATATGACTAGATTTGACTAGAATGACTAGATTTGATCTTTGTAGGTCACTGCATTGGTTTAACTTGTTAGATGCTTTTTCAGATGGATATTTGGTCAAATTATTGTTTGATTTACTTATTGAGTTATTATAAGAGGTCTTTTGTTTTTCCACCCTGTTATTTCTGTATTGTATGTAGCCTTCAATGGAATGAGAACCAATGACCTCTTACCTGTAACACAATACACAACTGAATCTTACTTTCTTAAATATACATAAATATAGGTCATGGGTTACGTGATGCTTTTTCTTGGTAGCCTTGCTAAATTCAAATTCAAAGGAGCCTGTCTTAAAACGTATGCTGTTGACAAGTTAAGCTGACTAACTGGATGAGTGTAGCGCATGCCTCCCGCGGCCCTCCGGCAGAGTGGCGACGGCTGCCAGCCGCTGGATTATGCTCTTACACTTTGTTGATCTTTACTAGTTGAGCTCCACGCTTTAACTCCCAAGTGAAGTATGGAGTTTCAGCGATAGCATCACCCATGTGTGCAGGCATGAAGTTAGTGTGTGAAGAGACATCCGTAGCATTGTTGGGGGTTGGTGCAAGCCGTGCATCGGGCCCCACAACCTTGGAGTCCAGGCCTGGAGCCTTTGATCTGCTTCAGCTGATGATCCTGATGGATGAATGACTGGATGGTGCAGGGCTTTAATTGAGAAATGCCTGTGTAGAGACACAGCAGGGAAAGGCTCTTATATAACAACCAGTAATTTGTTTTTCACTACCATGTAACATAATACACAGTAGTATTGTATCATTCAAACACATTTGTTTTTGCGGGTGTTTATAGTATTGTCCCTTTAAAACAATGGTAAATATCATGATGAAAATCCAAATAAAACATTTTACATTAATAAGTTTGTATTTTTCTTGAACACAGCTGGGCAAATTTAGATTGCTGCTGTTCACTGGAGAGGAAGAGGACCAGAGGTCACGAATGGAGAACAACTTCAGGCCTCCTCAGCCTCTGAAAGGCCGGAGGATTCGCTCCTCCAACTGACGACCTGTCACAAACCATGACAAAGAAGATTCAGACTGAACGCAAACACTGGTGTGGGATATGTTTACACTGCACTGAAAAAGGAGATTTGTATTATTGGTTTTTACTACTCATAATTATTTCATTACTTTAAATGATACAGTAATATTAAGTAAACAATGATTTTGAGGTTGAATGTTATGTAGAAGGAAATCAAGATGTATTCTTGAGATGTAACATGCATCAAAATATGTGATGTCATATTTTATATTTGGTTGTACTTTATTCATAAAATATCATTAACAATGTGAAGCACAGAGGTTTCTCCACACTTGCGTCTGTAAACACATGTGGACGCTGCCTTCAGTTGATCCCTTGATCCCCTGGACATTCAGACTAGCGTTGGAGGATTCCTGGTCCAGGTGGACGTCGATCCCCTCACCCTGACAATCCTCATTGGAGGCCAGATTAGATTAGAGCTGCAGTTGTCTGCACTGTTTCAGGGCGGATGGCATGTCTGTGGTACTTAAGAGATCACTGCAGATAAGTTGTGATTGTTTTAATAATGTTATTGCTTTTATTTGGGCCATTTTTAGCACCCTAATTAATTAAATGAATTAAACAGGGCACTTGACAGTCCACAAATCAATCTCACATTTCATGTTGATTTTCAATGCACTTATTAACAGCCTTACACAGAGCTGATACTACACTGCCTTGAAGTACACTGTAAAACACAGGGAGCTCATCAGAGAGCATATGAGTAATGCTTTTGTGATGTAGACTGCACAGGAAAAACATGTCTGGGATAATTCTTTTTAGGAGATGGAGAACAGGCAACAGACTTAAGACTGAGATGTGTGGTCTTTTTTTAATCTGCTGAATAAATGAAATAAAGTCCTGCAAGAGACAAAATATATGTGTCCTTTTTAAACTGTCCTAAAAATATCTTCCTGTATATGTTAAGGAGCATTTGTTTAGTCTAAGCCATCTTACGGCAGGATTAGAGAAGTCAGCCTCACCGATTACAGTTTGTTGTTTCTTATCAAAACATGCAACAAATGACCATTGTACCCAGGTACACGTCAGTGGCAAATGTTTAAACTTTTTATAACACAGAGATTGCATGTCTCACTTCATATTCGACTGCAGTAAAATCAGTCTATAGGCAGTGTTTTAATTATTACATTCCATATTAAAAAAGATACAAATGCATGTATTTTATTTTAATTTTAGCAGTGTGTAATATGTTCTCAGATATTCCATCTTTATCCAGTGTATAAGAACCTATTAAAGGTCCTGTATTACACAAAATAGATTCTTGTGAGCTTTAAGTCATGTTAGAATGTTGTTATCTCATCAAAAACATACCCAGAGTTGTGTTTTGTTTCATTCATACATGTTTGAGTAATCCTTTATTAGTCTGTCTGCATCTCCAAAGCTCAAGATGCTCTGCTCCACCTTGTGATGTCATGCAGTGGTAGTTTTCAAAAAGATATATTTTACCTTTAGTTCAATAGAGATTGGCAGTTCCATTGGTGAAATTATTCAAATGATTCTAGTGAAGGTGTATAGAGTTTAAAAACACAGTGGAGCACTTCCTGTAATACTACCTGACATCACAGGGTGGAGTGTTTTCTGTTCTGAGAAGAACTCAGTCTAAATATGCAGGGTTTGTGTGTTAAACATGTGTGAATGAAACAAAACACAACTCCAGGTATGTTTTTTTTTTTTTTTTTTTTTTTTTTTTTTAATCAGGAAACAACATTACAGCACAGATCAAATAGCATAATATTTACCCTTTAAAATATATGATTTACTAATTGGAATGTTTTCACTCAAGGGGACAGTTTTGCAAATTGTGCAAACTGTAAATCAAATTTATGACAAAGTGAGCCAAAGCAATTATTAGCAAAAATAAAATAAAAACAAAATTGTAGCCTTTCGTTGTTGGCACTTAATGTCCACCAGATGGCAGAAGCACACTATCCTCCTTGAGCAGCCTGTCAGCTTCGACCTTGTTTGTTTTCCTTTATAAATAATGTTTGAAGGAAAGACTTCAGTCAGACAATTTAAATATGTTCACATCCCAACAAAACAAACCACTAATGAGAAAGTAATATTTTGGGACAGTTAGCCTATATTATGCAAAGAACAAAACCCAGCAGAGTTGCACTGTGTTGTTTCTTTGTTTCACTAAAATGTGTGAAACCTCCACCAGGGGACAGTCTATAACGCTTTTTTTTTTTGGTGATGTGATCTCTGACTCTAAAATAACAGACAATTTCGTTAAATGTGAAATCAGATCAAAGCAGCGCAGAAGACTACTGCACTGTGTCAGCCATGGTGAATATAAATGTCAAAAAATAAATGTAATAAAGTCCAACTGAGCTATTTTTAACAAGGACAGCGAGCCTATCTTGTGTCTTGAGCCAACAATAGACCGTGACCTTGGCTGTATCTCCCATCCTTGCTGCTGTTTGGAGGCTAGAAAGCACTATTGCGCTTTCTTTCATTTTAAACCATTTGCAGATAAACGAAATCATAGGAGGTCAAATAAATAATCTATGGCAGTTATAAGCCTATATTTAAACATGTAGCCTTTACTGAGCTGTTTTAAGACTGGGAATACCTGATCTGGCAAGTCATCGGCAGCCACAATCAATGCGCCATGTAATAAGATATAGGCTGCTTTCAGAAATAGATTCAGTCTTGTGTATTTATAGTAGCAGATATCTATGAGCTTGTAATACTGACTTATTTTTCCACTCACGCTGACTCCTCTGCATTCAGTCAGTTTTGTAGCCTACTGCCAGTCTACCACAGAACAAATGAGAATTTCCTTTAAGTTATGGCCTAATGTTAAAATTTTTAAATAATTTAGATAGGTCCTTTGTAATGACCAAATCATCTAGAATTCATAACTCATACCATTTGAACTAAGTAGGCCTATAATAATTAATATATATATAAATACAGTATAGCTGAAATAATTAGGCTAGTTTAGACAATATTGCTAGACCACTGCACTTATGACACAAATTACAAGCCTATTAACAGGGTAAGTTCAATAGAGCAGCACAGTGGTTGATGAATGATATTTCAATTTATAATCTATTTGTAAATCTTAATATTCTTAAAGTTACATTAAAAACTTAAACCAAATTTCACTACCTTTGGTTACTCCTGACCCGGAATACAATAAGTTACTGTTGAAGTGAATACGACGTCATCATTCCATTGTCTAAACAAGGCTCTATCTCTCCTTGTCATCTAAATGTTTTAATGGCCTCAAGTCTCCATGGATTAAGTCTTGTTTTCTGTTTCACTTCCAAACACAGTCGTCCACTCTCTTTAAATCACCTTAACTCGCCCCGTATTCAAAGTGACTCTATCTCACAATCAGGGGACGAAGTCATAGCCCTGTTTCCATGGAGACAAACAGCCCATCACACACAACACGCGCCCTCAGCCAGCTCATATCTCTGCTGCTGCTTGTCCGTGAGCCAGGGATCCATACTGCTCATGTCAAAAAATACTCCACCAAATGAATAAGGCTCTGTCTTTACCCTTGTCACCGTGACGTGTGTTAGATTTTTTTTTTTATTAAAGAGTAAAGGGATGGTGTGGCCAATGATTGTTGTTAGGCTTGGTCAGGACTACCTTAGCTGGAGGATTTTACCTATGGTGCATGTTTTGGGCTAATGGGGGAAACCCACCCAGACACAGGTCTTTCCACCAAGAAAGGCCTGGATGACCCATGAGGCAAACCCGGAACATGCTTGCTGTGAGGCAGCTAATGTATACTACGGTGATACACACAATGTTTTCTGTTACCACAAAACTTACAATAGCCAATGCTACAATAGGCTTTAACTCAGTAAGGACAGAAAATGAACAAATTTCAACCTACACAATTTTCAAAACACCACAGTTTTGAAACAATGTTTGGGGACATATTATGTAAAATTGACTTGATGTTATAACCTGTGGCAGGAGCCAGCAGCAGAGAATTAGTTTTGTTTTGTTTTTTTAACATTTTTATTATTAAGCGAATTTAGAATGTCTTGTTTAAATTATGATAAAAGTCTCAATTGAAAACTAACCTAATTTGGAAATGTACTAAATATATAAGTAACCAGCACATTACCCATCTCTGTTTGGCAGAAGATCATGTGATTGAGCTTATACCAGACAAATACCACCTGTTATCCCATGAGCTTTGGCCTTCCAAGGGGTCAAGGTTGAAGTGAAACAAATAATGATGTGCCAGTGACCATGCAACCCACACCTTTTATGGTTTTCATACGTGAACTTAATAACAGTGATGCAGTCAGCTAGTGGCCTTGATTCACCAAATGGTTTATAAATCTCACAAGTGAATGAGATGAGACAATTTCCGGGGTCGGCTGTCACGCTGGGTTGTGGCTGTTGGTGGTCTGGTATGATAATTACAGAAATGGATCGTTGTGAAGGGAAAAGAGGTCATGATCTGTAATTTTATACTGACCTGTCACCCATGTACATACAATAACCTCTGATTTAATGGCTACTCAGGAAATGTTCACTTCACTGGCCTTGAGATTATGCTTTTGACCTTATGCTCCTTTGCTGCACATTGCTGTAATAAACCTGATTGAACTAACAATCCTTAGTGTTCTAGATGGTCACTTGATCAGCCAGTTCATCTGATTTTATTCAGTAAACCTATACTGCATGTAGTACGCAGTGAAATATTTGGTATAGAATGGTGTGTGGGTGTCCTGTTTAACAAAAAATGTGATGCATTTAAAATTGTGTCCAACTAAATGAATAACTAATTAATAACTCCAAAATGTACTTAGGAAGAGCAGATAAGATACACTTAAAGAAAAAAGTCCCTGGATTTGCGCAAAATTAATATGGAAAGCAGTTGCGTGATGATGTTTAGGCTTGAGACTTAATTACATGCCCTCTTTTCACAACGTAAACATAACTTTTCCATGTTGATGAAATGTGATCGAATCATACTGAAAGCACATATTTATCTTATGTTGCCTAATCATGAAACTTAACCTTTTATTACTGCTTTAAATTAACCTTATTTTTTATTGATGTTTAATTCTGTCTACACAATTACTTCTACATGTAACATCAAATGACCTTAAAAGGATTTCAAGTAAAATAAGTGCACACAAACACTTAGTTTCACACTTCTGTATTAAATGAATCAAACACAGAGAGAGCAGAAGTACAGTAACAAACTGTTTGGAGTAGGACAGTGAAGACTTATTCCAGTGAAGAAGTTCTGGTCTCTGCCTGGAGACACAGGAATAAGACATGATCACCATATGGTCTATTATACATTACATTTTATTTATGAAATACAATAATGGACCAGGAAAGAATTGCAGTGAGTAATACCAGAAAATGCACAAAGAATACTCACCATGTGCTGCTTTTCTTCATCTTCTTCAATAGACATTCAATAACAGGTAGGGCATCTGTTACAAAATCCTCATGCTGCTACACCACCCTATAGAGACAAGAGATAAAAGTTTACTGGGAAGTACAAAAAAAATGGTAAAAAAAAAAAACTTCTGTTAAAATAGTCTGAGTTGGTTGCCTTACATCTGTAGCATGTGTGTTCGTGGTTCTTTGAAGTCCTGCCTTTTTTTGAAAGATACATAGATTTTATCATCTCCCTCTTTTTGTTTTAACTGATATACTTAAAATAGTGCTGCACAAAACCACAAACTAACATCAAATATAATATGTGTTAGCTTACCAGCAGCTAGAGCTAAAAGTGCTCTGTATATCACTGCTTCATGTTTGCAGACTCTGTGGAAGCAACAAATTCAAATGTTAGTACAATTCTCACACTCTTGTAGATGGCAGTCATACTAACAGTTTCACAGTCCTTCCTTTAACCGTAACACAAGTATGTGTTTACAATGATTACACTGTAGGTAAGAAAGCGCGTAAAATCTTTGTCTTACTTCCAAAGCAGCGCTCACAGTCCTCCTGGATTCACACTGCAGAGGCTCCTGTATTTATCCTGTGAGCTGTAAATATTTGAATTTTCCCTCTGAAAGTTTGGGGGAGGGGAATTCCTGAGGGAGGAGCTTCACCAAAAATGATAACAAAGTCATGTTTTCTCAGTGTGATTAAAATATGCAGGTTTAACATTGGCCACAATCAAGCGACTTTTGTAAGACTTAAACATGTGGAACAGAGAATTGTAAATAAGTCATGCTATTGCTGTAAAATCTGGGTTTGCAGTTTGAGTAATCCCTCTCAGGCCATTTTTTCAGTGTAGAACTTTACTGGTCAGTAAAAATAAAGTCAGGTGGTTATCCAACAGTACTACTATTGTTATTATGAAAGCTTTTTACCAGAAATCTGCTGATCAATAAAAATTGTACACATAGGTTATAACTATACACTGAAATCTGTATTGACCTTATTCCGCCCTGCCCACTTTTCCCGTAAATGCGACTAAACTGCACTATCTTTGTGGTGGCACTTCTGGTTAAGCGGGAATCCCATTCATTTTAATGGAGAATTTGAGAAAAGTTTTGCTGCTAAAATATGATATAAAGCAGGTTGATTTATGTAAAACATTCTATGTTCATGTGCAACAACAAGTCAATACTGCACCGGTTCTCTGGAAGGCTTTAAGATAGTCCTTATAGAACTTATTTGTTGTCAAGATCAGCAGCCCCATCCAAAGAATACAGCCCAAATGATAATGGCAGTGCCCACGGCAACTTCCGGAATAAGGTGACTAGGATTTACCAATTACTTGACACGAACTGGACATGCACTTTCCTGATTGGTTAGTCTCTCTGTCGCTGTCTTGACAATGGGTCTAGTCTGGACGTGCACATTTTGACACAACTGAAACTGAATATTGTTTGAGCAAGACATACAAATCTTATATAATATGACCTGTTTACCCAGCTTTGAGGCACTGTCTGACACCACATGATGCCCCTGAGGGTAACATTACAACACTGTGTGGCCTTTCACCCCAGCTTTGGTGTTGTCTCTGCGTGTCCATGGCAACACACAATCAGTGTTACATCAAGCCCACTCACCCTCTGTTTATTACATACAAGTCTGTTTAAAATCCTTGTCAGGGAAATGTATCCTGCCAAACCCCTACATAATGCTAGCTCAGGATCATCTATTACATAAAGTGCTGTTTCAGATGACACACAGGCGAAGACATGAACCAGTAGACACAGAGCCATTCATTTGATAAACACTAGCTGACTCTGGGCTCATCGTTCATCTTAAGTAAATTACTCAAACACTATTTTTCAAAGTAGACTACATATTGACTTTGCTCAGCATAGCGGCTTACTCTACACCTGCTATGAGCTGATTTATGGGGCAATCCATTTGACACCCCACATAAACCATCTCCCGATGACATGACATCTTCTTTATTTTTGTGTCCTTGCTCACTGACCTTTCAAGACTAAAAATAACATCAAAGCAGAAATGAGTGGTGAAATAACTCATTTACGTTTTACATTGTATTGCATTCTGAAAATGTAGTATTTCAAATTTTATCACTTCAAAATTAGAGAAATACTTTGAACTAAAAATGTGCAAATCATATAAATTATAACATGAAAAGAGATATAGGCAGATTATTCAGGAACTGTCAATGCACTATTCCACAATGGCACCTAGATGTGTAGTGCAAGGGTAAATTATTGTTATATTTTTTAGCATGTTTTTTATGAGTTTTTTTCTTTTTAAGTTAAGCAAGTTATATGAATTTACTTAGTTGGTTCCAAAACACCAGTCTAAACTTTTCCTAATACATTGATTCAGCTTTGTCAGAGTAACATTGAAAACAAACAAACTTTTTTTTTATTACTGTAATTGAAAACACAGACAATCCAAACCTCCAGACAGGGCCATTACAAGGAATCTGATAGCTTAATGCATCTGACTGGGATAGACCTGCGCGATTATCCCTCCTTTCATTTCTCTGGATTGTCTCCAAAAATCATCAAGGGACCTTCGGCTAGTTTGATTCCCGCCGCACAACGTCTATCTGTAATACAGCTCCCAGAACCGGCCACTGCTCACACGTTTCAGTCACAGAGGTCAGTCATGCTCCTAAGCGTCACAAGTTTCCAAGATCTCTATCCCCCCTCAAGCCCCCTGGAGCCAAAAATAGCCTCATGTTAGCCTTTTATAAATCACAGCGTTGCTATTAAAAGCATTGGCCGGTTTGATCGCTGGTCCCAAGCCACATTAGCACTATCTTTAGCTTTATTTATGTCCTGGTGTTGACAGCAGCACTTGCACAGCTTTCCAGTCACTGTTCAATAGGTCACATGTGTGAGCAGCCTTTGGCCTAAACCTGGAAAGCACCACAGAATAAAATCAGAAGGTGGGTTTCCATTCAGGCATGCAGTGAATCTGTTCAGAGATTACAGAAAAAGAACGACTGAAATGCTCTTTAAGAACATGTGTGATCAAGGTGTTTGACTGCTTAACTATGTAGGACTCACTCACCCATTCACACACATTAAACACCAGTGTAGACAGACACTGGAGGCAAGGCGGGATAAGTCTCTTACCTAAGGTCACAACAACTGCTGTCACCTGACCCGAGGGAGCTAGAATTGAACAACCAACTTTCAAAAACTCAGTTGAAGTTACCCTAAGACTGTTGTAATTAGAGATGTATACAGAAAAACAATGTTATACTTAAAAATCAATACATTGACCACAGATCAAAACTAATCTAATCTAAACCATCTAGGTTCCACGTGCAGTATTTTATTCTACTATCTTTTCCCACTATACTACAGTATTTGTGTCCACTGTACTCCTCTGTCCAGGCCTGACCACATCCTTAACTAAAACAATTCAGCCACAACAGCTGCTGAGTGAACGGCTTGCTGCCTCTCGCCCTCAGATTCTTTCCATCCACTTAGTGTTTATAGAGCTCTCATGGTGACAGATAAGCATGGGCGCTATTGTGAAAAGATGTTGTGTTTTATTACTTTCACATGATGAAGACTATTGTTGAATAAAGTGCTGTGTAAATAGAAAAGGGCCGTTATAGCAGGGTTTCATTTGATTCAAATCGGTCAAGGCTTTGTGCTTCAGCTTCACTGACCTTGATGTTATTTGTGCACTACTGTCTGACCCCATTTCAGTTTCTCTCTATATTGTTGTTACCCAAAGATGAACTTTTGTTTTGAAATTGCAAATATACAATTCATCCATGCTTATGCTTATGTTCAAGCATAGCTACAATTAGGTAAATATAGGTCACATAGTCTTTCTTTTCATTTAGATAAACTGTATATAGCCTATTTTAAACAGCTGTATTATCCTACATGGCCTTGGTAGGGTTGTGAAATTGCATTGCCTAAGCCTGAGAAAGCCTGCGTCCTTACTATACATTCCATTCTCATAAAAATACCGACCTTTCAAGTGTCCGAAAATTTACACCTGTAGAGTTCATTGTGTAAACACATCACACGTTATCATCTGACAGTGTCAAAACAACAGCATTTACTATATGATTAACGGTTCAGTCGGTAGTAACATTATAGGCCTACTTAAAGTGCACTATGTAACTTTTCTGGTTGAGGGTTTGCCATTTTGTTAACTCCTTGATGGTGTTATTGCTTTGTCTGGCCAGTGCGCAGTATGGCATTGAACTTATCTATCTCCATAGAAACGAGCAGAAGACACCACCAGGCCACAAGTCACATGTCACATCTGTGGAGAGATGACGCTGCTTATAGTAAGAATGCCTTTTTGTCAAGATACTTTAAATGTCATACTGTGGAATATTCCAGACAAAGCAAAAACATATACATGGAGGCAAGGCACGTCTAGGCAAGTTTATTTGTATAGCACAATACACATACACAAAGTAATTCAAAGTGCTTTACAGAATAAAGACAAGCAGGTAGTTAATAATATATAAAAATGTAATGTATGCAAGTAGTAAACTGAATAAGCCTATGGTATGTTACAAAGTACTACAGTAATTAAACAACATTACTCTACCTTGCATCAGCCAACACGTGACCAGCACACTGCACCCTTTTGGGAACAGACTTAAACTTAAATAGGGCACACATGCCTTTACTGATTTTGATGGCTTTTAGAGTCAAGAATGTGATGTCATACTTCCATTTACAAAAATCTTGATCCATATGAAATACACCTTAACTCATTTGAATGTATGAGAGGAGAGATCTACTACATCTATTTTAATGTTTTGTTAAATGTTGTTTATTATAGATCACTATTTGCTATTGAATAAAAAATACCATTTTCCCCATATTGATGATCATTATAAATATTAAAATCCACAAATGTTGCTGCACCCCATCTTTACTGTGATGTCATTTGAAACCTAATCCTCTCCTTGCCCCATTCCTCCTGTTTCCTGATCTGAAGATTTTGGTCTGTCGTCTTTCAAACATGCCCACACAAGGACAGTAGGGCCCACGCAAACTGCAGTTCACAAGTAATGGTTCAGGTCTCTTTTCTCGGTACTGGGAGAATAAAAACGTGTAGGTGGACATTTGGTTTGTGTCTGGCCGTGTAGGCTCTCTTCTCAAGACCGCTCCTTTGTTGCACTTAGCTCTGAGTACACGTGGGCGGTCATGTCTTAATGCATAAGGGCCTATTGCTCTTTCCATTAAAAGTAGGGTTGTTATTGCAGAGTGCATAGGTGGCTGTTCTAGCTATTTTTAATCACCCATTGAGCAGCGCATTGATCTGTGTGGAGTATCATGCAAATGGCTGGGCCAAGATGGAGATGTGCCAGTGATTGGCTGATGTGAGTGGGATGAGGCAGTCTGAGTGGAACATTTTATGTAATTGTTTCAAGGCGAATTACAGTCTGTTCTGTCCCTGCATGTCTTCAAAAGATGAGTGCAGATGTTAGATACGACAAAGAAATGGGAATGGCGTGACAAAGAAATCTGGTTTATTAATTTGCCAAAAAACATGACAGCGATGCAGACACATCTCTACAATAGCCACAGGTGTTGCTATAGTAACAAGGGGCCTCGTGGATTGCTGCCTGTAAAGTGAAAATTATAATAATTCTGAAGTGTACTGTAAAAATAAAATATATCTCATAAGACTGATGTTAAATCTCATCATAATCATTTAGGAACGTTTCCTATTCTTCTTTACTAAGAAACCTGGTGTGGGGATCTGCCATGTGCTTGTCTCTATGGAGACGTCTTTGCTTTATTTAAAATGTTACACAGTAAGGAATTCAATTTTGCATTTGCATTACATGTGTTTCAATGACTTCACCTCTCCACAGATCTGACCTATAACTTTAATATTTAGTGCCATACTGTGGAACTTTCCAGGCAAAACAATAACATCTCCAGGGCGCCAAGGTGGCACACCCTCCACCAGAAAAGTTACATAGTGCATTTTGATTCATTCAGTATCACCTGAACCATTCTTACTGTCATGGCATATAAGTTCATACAATAATTTATAGCTTTTAAAAAACACACCCCTTTGTTATACCACAGTCTTGATTAAAATAGTCAGTGTTGAGTAGTACTTTCACCCGCCTGTGTCTGAACCAGCAGCCTTTGTTCTAAAGCCTGATATGATTCCTTTGAGAGAGCTCTCTTATGGGCCTTCTCTGCACTGTAATATGTGACCTTTTATTTTAGGGCCAGATCTGCAAATAGGAACTCAAGTACAATTGTTTGACGACTGTTGTTTAACATCACAACTACTAATGCAACTACAAATCTTCAAATATAATACAAATGAATGACTAACTGTTATGAATAAGCTTCTTCTCTCTGACACACAGAATAACTGGGCTGTGAGACATAAATGTTGCTAATAATAATGCTATCACCATGCATCAAACCCCAAAGTAAATCATCTTGTGTTTGCTATACACTCGATGACACATGTGGATAATGATTTTATATTTTAGACATTCTAAATCACAATATTGATCTAAAGTGACTGAATAAAACAAGTTGACTTCTGATTGAAAATGGCATCATCAGAGCAAAGTGCAGCCCAGCCTACCTATGGACAGTTCCGGGTAGCCAAATGTTTTGATAATGCATCTCTAAATTCAACTTTGAGTGGGTAATGAGAACAGAAAACAATTATAACATGGTTAAAAGCATTTATAAGTTGATTTAGCATATGTATACTTTAAACCAACTGCACGAAGTTTCACAAAAAGTTCCAAAGTCAAGTTACTTAAACCTATATATTAAAAATGCTTCCCATCAGATGCATTTTAATGGACAGTGCTGTGTCTGGCTTGTAGTCTGTTTGTTTTCTTCTGCTCCTTGAATCAAATTGTTCAATCACAGCTTCCTGCCTCAAATGTACGAGTGATTATAGAGGCTGAAATACCATAAATAGCAGGAGTGACGCACGCAGTCTGTCAAATGTCCATTTTCATGTGACAAGCGGTTAAACTGTTTTCCATTTGAGGACTTTGAAACTGTTGGATAATATAATACAATAGAGAGGACAGGGGAGAGAGGGGCTGTTTTTCAAGGCTTTCTGAGGACGAAGTGCAGTGTAGTTCTTACCAAAATCACCGCCTATTTTAGTGCCAGGTCAACAATTTTACCTGTAATACAAATAAACGGAGGCCTTTTCAAGTTTCTGAGCAAACATATTTTACAGTCTGTGCTCCGCGACAGTTACATAAACGACACAGCCTTGTAGCCCCAAAATACTGACATTTTATTTTAGATAAGAGCCATTATGTCATCATTATATTTTTTTTCAATTGCACAATTATTGAAAGGTGCATTATGTAATGTGTTATTGCTTTGAAATGTTACACAATATGGCATTAAACCTTTTTTCATCAGTTTATTTATCTTGAAAATCATGTATTACTGGCCTGTCATGATAACACATTTTAACGTGCGATATATTTCTGAAGTAAATAGAGACAATAAACTATAATATTGAAACCAAAGAATGTAGCAGAATTAACCCCCAAGTAAGTATTCATTCTTAATGTACAATATTGTTAAAAACACAAACTGCAATACATAAATAACAAAATGCAACACTTAAGTAGTTAGTTTGCATCTATAATGAGTCATAAAAGTTCATAATTCAACAGTTCCTTCAACAGCACAAAATTCATCGCGGTACAGAAAAATAACCAAACTTTTTTTTACAAGTGCAAAGAAAAAGTCTCTAAATATTGACCCCCAAAAACTGTTGTTCCATCTGTCATGTATTGAAAGATAAGTCGATATAGTATTTATCATGACAGGTCTACGCCTCTTCTTATATCTGACCACTAATTTGGCCTGCTGCTGTCACTTGCTTGTTTCCATAGAGGTAGAAGTTTAATGCCATACTGTGAAAGATTTCAGGCAACGCAATAACATCTCCATGGAGACAAGCAGGCTGACCCTGCACATTTACATGGTCAGTAAAAATTTGATATCTGGTCACATAGGTCAGTTAATCTGTTGTATTTGTAAGACAATAGACTTTAAACATATTCTCTTCTATTTTCTTCTCCTATCAGATATAACTGTTTACTGTTTACAATAATCTGATAACTCCAGACATCAGATAATGATCCTATTTTTGGTAAGCCTGTAAACATAGCCAGTGTCACTGTGCTCCGAGAGTCCCAAATGCCTCCACTCCTCTTCACTGTAGCACCTGACAGCTGGGCCTCATCACTTAAATGATGTAATGGACTGCCCCAACGGCCTGGGCTGCAGTGGTGCCGTCCTGTCACCGTGTTCATTTGTTCAGAGAATGGAAAACCCCTCCGCCTCTGACCCGGCTCCACTGCCCGTAACAGCTCTCATTTATATTGGTCAAACATGATTTACTGGACAACTAAAGGTACGGTACACCCATTCTCAGTTGGTATTTATTGCAGCTGGGCAGTTTGTCAAGAAATGTCCCAGTCACAGTTAAATTGTATTTCATGTTGTGGGCTGTTTCTTCAGATATGTATGATTTGTTGCATGTCCCCTATTCTAATCAGACATAATAAAATTGTTTACTTCCAGTCAATCACATTGCAATCAAAATGTAAATGAGATGTACCTATATGAGTCTATTCCCACTTTTGTATATAGAGAATCAAAAAATCACTTGAGGGAACAGCTGGATCAGAACAAATATTAAACATAATGTATTTCCATATCTTACAGGAATTAGATGGTTTTGTTATCAATAAACCAGAGATCTAAAAGATAGAAAGCAACTGAAATAGTGTTTGACCTCACTGCAGAGTACGCAACAATATATGACTGCAATCAATTAGATCTGAATACACCATTGCCATAGCAACAAATCAGGGAAAT
>JACM01072325.1:0-40649 GCA_000787095.1 Periophthalmodon schlosseri
TTGCCTTCTAATGGTAACTCATGTGCAACATGCCCACAAGTAGCACACGCAATTTTTCAGTTTGCACTCGTAATTTAGCACCTGGCTTCGTGAATATACCCCTCAGTGGTGGAAAGCTACTGTTGTACCCACTGCTGTCTTTGGTAGACTTACAGAAACGAGGCCATCAATCTGTGCCATTGGCTCACAAATACACAGGTTTCTTCCCTTCACTGCAAAACCAAAACATAAAGTGTTTATGTAGAAGCATCAAAGTAGAAATGCAGTAAACCAACTTCACGTCCTCCTTTTTCCTCTCACATAATCTCTCCTGAGCCGTTCCTCATTGTTCACACTCTCTGGATCACAGGCTGAAAATAGCCATAAAACATGTCTCCTTCTGGGCTTGAGATCCTGCTCTGACTACATCTGTAACACAATAATAACACTCCTGCTTTTTAACATTGCACTCTTTTTTGAAAAGGAGAAGTACTCAGAATTGAGTTTTGCAATTTACTTTTTAAAATAAAGATTCAGTTCACAATTTTCAACATGTCCAGGATAGAGGTGGGATATATGTCAGAAAATGGATTATATAATACGAAATTAGAATTTGTTGATAATAAGAACAATTTAGCTAATCGAAAAAAAATCCAAAACAAAACAGAAATTCTAGTTGTGCCTCCTCTGGAGGCCCTGTGGTGTAATCTTCCAAACAGGGTATATGATATTTCTGGACTTTTATTGTTTATTTTACAGTCCATTTACGTTTTTGTGAGACCTCAACCAAGACATTTATAGTCACATTTTAGCACACTTCTGATGGATTGCTAAAAATTCATTGGGATGATACAAAAAAATTATACAAGTTTTTGTCAATATCACCTACCCCTTGTCAAGAAGCCATAATATTTGAGAAAAGACAGAAACTACTAAACTAATATAAGAGGACAGTTTGTTACCAATTGTACAACTACAGCCTTTGCAATATGCTAATATGTGAACATTGAAGTTGTGATTTAAATTTGATTGTGAGAGATCTTGCAGCCCTTGTATGTGGTATGTTGTGGAGTTGTCTTTTGGAGGTCTGGGTGTGAGGTCTAGAGTGGATAGGCGTGTGAGTCGTTGTCTTGGCAACACGCCCATATGTTGCAGTGTGGACATACTGGCATAGCAGTGGAATAACTGCTTCTATTTGAAGTCTCAGCCAGCAGACATTAGTTTGAGCAAACTGGGACAAAGCTGGGACCTGGCCCTCATATTGATAGCAGCCGCAGAGCAGTATTATGTGTGTGTGTGTGTGTGTGTGTGTGTGTGTGTGTGTGTGTGTGTGTGTGTAGCTACAAAATTCGTTACTATGTGTGTGTAGCTATGCAATTAGTTACTACTATTATACTATTACACAATATTTTATTCAACCACTAATATTTGGCTCTTAAATGTATTACTTTTTAGTTTTGGTTGTGTGCTTTTTAAGCCATATTGATGTATGATATATTTTTATTTTAATTTTTAAATGATTTTTACAATAAAGATTTAAAAAAAAAACCAAATATCCAAATTATGAATGCAACTATGTCAACATTTAACCAACAGAGTGTAAGGTCAGTTTATAAATGGATTAAGATGTATTTGACAAGAGATTTATTGCACATATTTTGCCTAACCATAAGGACTACACATAATATACACGTAATAAATTTTTATTTATACATCAGTTATCGGCACATAAACAAACAGCTTCACAACGTCTTTAAAGTTCCCAGTACTGTTTTAGCTAACATCACATTCTGCTTTATAGAGACTACTGTGCTTTGCTGGCAGCCTGAGATATGTTGTACACATTCACAGCAAGGAAGCTGGCACTGGTCCCACCCTTTTGTCTGTCCCCGTAGCCAACATGTAGTCGTCTGCCATGTAAGTCAATATGATTTTGTCATTCTGCATGTGTGTGTGTGTGTGTGTGTGTGTGTGTGTGTGTGCGTGTGTGTGTGTGTGTGTGTGTGTAGGTGTGTGTGTCCTAGTGTGATTTTAATATTCTGCAGTTACTGTTGGATGCAGTCCAGTTGGGAGCCTGGCAGTCTTTCCACTGTCACTGCTGACAGCTTCACTCACAGTCTGCATCATGCTTATCCAGGCACACACTGTAGATCTGTTGGACCAAGAGAAACTCGCTCACAAAAGCTCTATATTTGTCCATGCCCACGTAGATCGCAAACATACTATGAAAAAATAGAAAGGAAAAGGTTGTATTCACATGACATCACAACATCTAGAATTCCTAGTAGTTTAATACTGAGCTGGAGGGCAGGTCAGAATTCTATGGTAACTGTCAGATTGCAGAATTGTTTGTGGTTTGTGGTTAACATGAAACAAAAACTGTCACAAAGTTCAATGTCCTGTCTGTCAGCATAAAGAAGCACAATGGCACACCAAAGTCGTGATTTTTGATGGTTGAAACGACTTTAAGCCATAAAATTAATATGATAATATGACACGTTTGTGGAGTCTGTCACAAAAAATAATGATAATGTTCAACATCATTAACCTGTACTATAAGAAGCTGATGAATGTTCACATGTACCAAAAGTTGAGCCTCCCGCAAAACGCATGATGCTTGTTACCTTTACATTACATTTTAGTCTTTCTCATTATTAAGACTATGGTGCATTTCTCATAGTTACATTTTTGCTCTCATTGTCTAAAAACAAAAAAAATGGTACTACCACCATAGTCTCAGTATAAACCTGTGGGAAACATTGCAGCCTCTTATCTTCTCTATTCTCTCTTATTTGCTGAAGTCACAAGTAAGAAAACTTTTTAATTTGCAGCACAAAGAACTTTTGCTTTGTTTTTGTACACTTTTTCTGTTGACAAATAAATTAATTTGAGTCATTACTGTTGTGAGATACAAGGACTTTTTAGATCAATATAGCCTCTACCCCCAAACTAAAAGATCTCCGGTTTGAGTCCAGGCCTTACGTCCATGTATATGAGAATATGAGAATTGTCTGCTGTCTTATTAGAAGTCCATGCTTTGTGAGTTCTAGTAGTAGTCTGTTTCTCTGGAGGCACAGCTTAGATTTTCTGACTTGATGCAGAAGGTGGGCTGACCCTGAAATGAAAAATACTAAGTTTGACCTGGTTGCCGGGGAACAGCAGTGACAGACAGTGCAGTACCTCAGGTGAGGAGTGACCTTCTATTTTCTGTGTGACTGTCGCTAAAAGGCCACAGCTGTCTCCCTGGACACTGTCCCTATGGCAACAATTGTGTACCACCACCAGCTGGTCACAATAATGATATGGGTTGCCCTGGACTGAGGAGGACAACGACTAATCAATACGACTAATAGTGCTGCTGTCTCAACATGCTGGACAATAGCCCTTTATACACTGTGTTGTCCAAGAAAACAAACAGGGGTTAAGCGTACTCCTGTGTAATGTGGTCACAGTCTTTACTTAACTTATGAATAGCCTCCCATCTTACATTAAAACATCCATCTCCATTGACTAGTTCAAATCTCTGCTAAAAGCGCATATTTTTTTTATTGTTCTATAGAAATGAAATGGCTTAGTTTGGCTTTACTGTGGGAAAAAGAACTTTGTTACTTTATACTAATCTTCAGACTGGCTGGACTTCTGATAAATAGAGATTCTTTGTTTGATACTATAATACAATCATCACTACCGTACTAACCAACAATGCCTAACTTTGTGACAGCACCATAACAACTCAAACATCAGAGACACAACATGTATGAACAAGTTTACTGCAGTGTTGTGGGATTTAGTCTTAACTTTGACAATTTTCTGTTCTCTGCCATCCACCTCAATTTTATATAGCAAATTTGAAGTTTCAGTCTCAGGCGTACAGTCTTATTTTTGTCTTCATTCTTCAAACTTGTTTTCAGTTGTCTCACCTCTGACCTCTTCTTACTCTTCATTATATATTATATTGTGAAACCATCCCAATCACTTCAAGGCTAGCTATTCCAATTATTTTGGGAATTGTATTCCTGAAAAAGTTGTAGAGTTTGTCACTTGAACTATGAACCACAAAAACTGTGCCTGCCTGACCATGCTGTGCAGACTTTGTTTACTCAAAAGCTTTCACTTTGGTTTCAGCCTGTGAATGGAACCTTTCTTTTAGTCATCACCATCCCTCAGTTCTGCCACAACGCCAAATGATTTTCCTCCATCATGTCTCCCTGTCCACACAAAGCAATTGCTCCTTTCTGTTTTCTTTCCAATCTCTTTCTGTTTCCTGTTTGACCTCTTTACTGCCTGGTCAGAGACAAAGAGGCTGGGGTGTTTGCTTTAAAACCACAATTCAAGGGAGAACGCCAGCCTGTAATTACACAGAATAAACAGATAAAATGATATTAAATTTGAATTATTTAGGAGCAAATGCTTGGATAGGGTGTGATATAAAAGAAAACACACTACAAAATTTGCACTGGACTGTGGTGAGACAATGTGACCAGAACTGGAGCTGAGTAAAAAGTATGAATAACATTTTGAATTAGATTTTCTTATTTTATTTTGTCAGGAAAGGACACCCCACAATACAAAGCACAGTGGCTCACTGGTTTTAGAGCTCATCCACCAGCTTGAAGGTTTGAACCCTGATTGGAACAGAGCATACTGTTATTGTGTCCTTGGGCAAGAGACTTCACCCACCTTACCCATTTTTTGAATGTTGAGTTTTTTGGGGTGGTTGGAAGGGACAATGGTGCAGATTAACAGCCTTGCTTCAGTCAGTGAATGAATAATGACCACTGTGTAGCACTTTCAGAGTTTTATCAAGCTTATAAAGTGCTGTATCTTGCTCCCGGTCTTAACAGAGCAGTAGTGTTAACAAGGGGGCGTGTCCAGATCGGACTCCCACTACCTGCACGATGTTACTGCTGCCGTAAAGAGGCTGTACTTGTCCACTGGTGCTATTCATTTTGGTAAGGATGCACGATACAGTTACCAGTATCGGGTATTGATCCGATACCAGGTGCCAGTACTCGTCAATGTGCAGCCGATACCAAGAGCCAATACCTCTGTAACTGTGCCGCGTCTTAATTTGACGCTCACTGGTACCTGAGAAGCAGTGCCCACTGAGCAGTGAGGAGTCCACCATAAGGAGGCATATTAAACTAAGCTTCAATCATACCATATGTGACTGTCACATGAACTATGAAAATATTTAGGACTTTTTTAGTTAGTAGTAGGTTTAGTAGGTTTAGTTTAGTAGGTTTTTTAGTTCACAAAGGATATCAGCACAGTGCTTGTGTTTACGTTGTCACAGGCTAACGTGGCTGAGTGGTGCTGACGATTCTTTGTTTGCGCGTGCATTTTGACTTACTGTAATTGACTAACAAATCTAATCTATCTTTTAAAAGAGGTACCGTATGTTCATATTTGTCAAAGTGTTGTCATGATAAAAGATAACACTCTTTAGCAGTTAGTGCAGAGTGCAGTCAGTGAAGACGAAGTAGTAAATGTTAAACGTACTTTAAAATTATAGTTATATTGGAAATATACCCTAACTACAGGGATTTTAGTAGAGATTTAAAACAGCACCTCAAATAAGTATTCCAAAGAAAAAGTAGGCCATACTCTAATAAAATTATATATTATATAATGAAAGCATGAATTGGATAACAATAATAATGACAATAATTTTGGATAATAGGCTAAATAATGAATTAGATTTAATAATAGTCATGGAACCCCTGTAAAAATAATGTCTGGTATTGGTATCAGTACTTGGTATCGGCAAGTACTCAAAATAAAGTACTGGTACTTGTTTTGGAAAAAAAGTGGTATAGGTGCTATCTACATTTTGGAGATCACACCTGAAAGCCAAAAGTAGTAGGACTGTGTATGCACAGAGCACTGACTGTGAACATATACAGTAGGTATAGATTCTGTGGTCATAGGGCAGAAGAAGGTGGCAGATTTTACATAACTGATGAATGAAAAGATATTGCAGGAGTAAGGGTTATCACTGAGAGCCAAAAGAAAAAAGTAATCTACATATTATTTAAATTACATAAACTGGAGGACACACATTTGGGCAGAATCTTAAGCATGCATAAAGTTTTCTACGTCACTCTTGTGTCACGCTGGATAATTTCACCACTTAAATTCTGTCCCAGCTAAAATTACAGTGCTGTCAAAAATGTAGGGCCTTCCTGGATTAATTGAAAATCCCTTTAACAGGATTAAATCACTTCGGGGCCTGGCTGCAGTATACCCACATTTCTAGTGACACATAAACTCACATGAACCCCCGCACATAAGCTGATGTCAATATGATATAATTACTCATTGTGACAAGGCAGTGTAGGCAGTGTGATAGCAAGTCCATTCTGTGTTGTAGTTGGAGGCTAAAAACTGTGAAACCGTGAGGATTAGACACAGAGCGAAACCGAAAATGGATGCTTGAATAGGACAAAATTCATGCTGAGATTTTATGCAAATGAAACGCATTTTCACACAAACAAGGCAGCTCGAGTAGCATATTTTTGTGCATTGCATAGTCACAACACATTGAAACAATAGTACTGACTTCTAAATGGTTAATAGTGCCTTGGGCACTCAAAGTGTTTTACTTTAACAAGATAATCTCCCATTCAAGTCAGCAATCACATATTTTAAAATCCACTAGGTTTAGTGTCTTGCCAAGTAGATCAGCAATATGCACAGTGGGAGTTTGACTTGACCTGCTGACCTTTGACTGGTGGATGCACACTCTACTCTACACCCAACAGGAACAAACTTAAACCAGGGCTACAGTATTCTTTACTTTTATTCACTGAGTGCAACGCAACTTTGGTTAACTTGATTAATGCAGTGAATGTTTTTTTGTTGTTTTTTTTTGGCTTGAAGGCATTCGTTGACAGAACAACTGAAGCATTAAATAGTGAGTGGGTAGAGACATTCAGCAAAGAGTTGAGGACAAGAACCAAAACCAAGATCCTGAGGTGGAAACCATATATGAAGCAATGCCTAACCTGGCCAGCAAGATGAATTCTTGTGATATTTGCAAGTTCACAAACTCACAAGAATCCATCTGGCCAGGCTCCTTATGTTGGACCAATCACAGGGCAACATTGTGACTTGGACTGAAGCCAAAGGGGAAGTGCCCAAACCAAAACAAGCATGGTGACGCCAATAGACGTACATCAGCCTTTTTTAGCAGAAATACGACTTTGTGCATTTGTGGAAAGAAGGGTGTCTTGCTTGCTGATATGTGCTTTTACCGTTACTGGATTTAACAAAAGTTTGATTTCTTGCCTTGTTCTGCTGTTGTGACGCTTTACCCAATCAGCTTCAAATATTCGTCATGATATTCTGCCTTTTCTCAGTCACTTTCAGTGAGTGCTTATCCACACTGGTCTATGTGTAGAAGTCATTTTGGAGTCTCAGTCCCCTTATATCATTCTGCCGTTAGCCAGGTTATTAAACCGCTGCCCCACCAGCGAAATATAGTGCAATATGTCTGTATGTAATTTGGGTGGCTGTTATCTTGGTAGAGTAGAGTCTCCCTTATATCTCAAGAAACCACAAACTATTTATTTATTCCTTAGGCAATTAGACTGCTAAATAATCCTGACAAACCATGAGGTCAACGGGACTGATACATTTGAATCCTTCTACAGTTCCATATTTAACTGTAGTAAGTGTGACTGTGTTATTTAATGCATGCTAATGACACCGTTATTCTGTGGCAACAATAACGAGCTCTTTACACTCTTATTTAAATACCTTTTTAAGATCTATTAACTATTTTATTTCATTTTTTTACCCTTTATATCTAGGCTAGTTTGAGGCAATGTACACCTTAGACATTAACCATTTAATCCTTGCTCTAGCACACTGACCTACACTGACAGACAACCTTGCACTTGCATGAATTTATTACAGGCCATTTAGATTTGCTAATTCCCCTGTACATACATGTGTTTCAGCAGTGAGCGGAAGGCACTTATGGCCAAGTGGTATCTAACAACATAAATACAGCAGATGTAGATCACCTGACACTGACTCATGAATTGTGGGTAGTTTACGATGGGAGGGGAAGATTTGCAGCCACCATCACTCAAGCGCACATCATTAAGGCTATTTTGGCAGTCACACATCCCAGACTGCGTAGGCCATCCTAATTTGTGCGTGCTACTCAGTTTCGTCTGCTCTCAAATACCAATCTGTGGGCTTCTCTTAACAGTATCTCACTGATTTAACCAATGCTTGTAGCGCCGGAGCTGGCTGATTAATTCAGCAGAGTGGATTTGCGCAGCTCAGTGCACACACGGACGACGCAACGAGAGAACAGGGGAAATTGAGCAGAGGAGGAGAGAGAGGGAGAGGAGGATAGGAAAAAAAAGGATGGAGGAAGGGTGCTGAGGAGGAGTGTCTTTGGGGGTGGGGAGAGAGTGAAGGGAAAGGGAGAGTAGCGAGGGGGCGGAGGTAGTGTAGAGAGAGAGGAGAGAGAGAGAGAGACGCAGGCCTAAGAGCTGCTACTGCTGCAGCCAGCCGTTTGACAATTCCCCACCCAGAGAGCAGGGAGAAGGGAGGAGATCCGAAGCTGCCTGCGCCTTAGCCGGGATGCTCCAGCTCTAGCCAGTAGCCAACATCAACGGTAACAGCTGATCTCCTTACAGTATCTTTGCGTGTGTGATCCATGCGCTGTCATTGATTTAGCATTGTTCAGTCCTATATAGTGCTGCCTAGTGTTAGCATAGCCAAGCAGCTGGGGAAAAGCAGTGTACCGCCTCTGCTGCTGCTGCTGCTAGTGCTGCAGTCACTGACAGACAGTCCACAGAGAGGAGGAAGAGGAGGAGGATTTGTCTTCTCAGTTCAGTTTATCTCAGCCGGGAATACGCAAGGCAAAAATACACCATCCGGCTTAAATGTGCTTCTTGACAGCAGCAGTAGTGCCACCTGTTAGGAGATGTGTGGGTGAGTGTGCCGCGGGGGTGGGGTTACACTACAATGGCTTGAGGTTAGCATGTGAATGTAAGGGGTATTCAAATAAGGGAGGGACACTGTAAACGGCTACAAGTATGTCAATTGTCAAATGGTAAAACTGTAAAGAGGTGTAACGCATGTTTATAGTGAGTCGTGCTTGTGCTGTTCTGTCAGACACATTGATTCAGTGTGTGTGTGTGTGTGTGTGTGTGTGTGTGTGTGTGTGTGTGTGTGTGTGTGTGTGTGTGTGGTGCGTTATCAGTGGTGGTGATGGTAACCTGAGCTGTTCCTATGTCCCCTGCTGTTGAGAGGATGCCAGGTGTTGGAGATGAATATTAACCCACTCATGGCTGATTGACACGGGCGTATTCTTCAGCACAGCACTCAGTCGACTGGTGCGCATGAGGGAGAGGCACTCACTAGGGTAGTATACGTTGGGTGTGTGCCCGCATACAAACAGGCAGTGCTGGGTGAGGTGGACTTTTCTCTTGAAGGCATCATAACAGTCTGGTTTGGGCTTGTATGACAGCAGATATGGTATGATCGTCTAAGTTATTGGGATGTCAAGATTAAGCAATGTGTTAATTAAGGGTGTGTTCACTCTTTGATGTTTGATTCTGGTTTAGTCCTGATGTAGACTTGGTTTGGTCATGTTCTAGTCCGGATTTCGTCCCAGTTTGAACATTGATGAGCGACTTAAATCTGTATGATTCATGTTGACCTGCCTCCCTTATGGGACATGCATGTGTGTAAGTGTGAATGCACCGTAACTGTATAAACATTTTGCAGTGAATCTCCTTATAATTTGAATATACAGAATACATTTAAAAAGCTAGGGCACTGCTGGTGCTATCCAGGCTCTTTCATGTTGTACTTAGCAGGCTTAATAGACTGATGATTGCTAATTAGAAAATTACATGCCGGTTTAGTTCAAGTTTAGTGCAATGGATACCTTGCTCAGCCTTACCCTGGTTTACATTAGGGCTGCTCGACTATGGTAAAAAGTTACAATTACGATTATTTAGCTCATAATTGAGATCACAATCATTTAAAACTATTACTTTTATACTATCAAGATTAACATGTAGAGAAAATATAGACCTGATTTTTTATTTTGATTGGCAGAATCAGCGCACATATCATTCTGAATAGAAAGTAATTATATGTGTGATTACAACATATTTGTAACTGAATAGTGTTATAATTAAAATCACAGTTGTAAATTTCATTAACTGCACTGTCATTATAAGAATCTTTCTTAGAACCAGGTCATATGGTTCATGGTAAAACAGGTATTGCTTTTTTTCTCCTGATTTAGAACAGTTTTATTTTCTGTGACGAATGGCTGCGTAATAAAAATCCTTATATTATTAGAATATAAACATTTTAGAATGTCTGCTAAAATACTTATTGATTAAACAGCAATGCTTATTGATGACTTTACAAATTAGACAGATTATGTGCTTCTGTAACACCAAAGAATATTCATGTTTAAAAATACATAATTTTAAGCTGCCTGTGTGTCTGTTGCTTATGTTTAATGACAAACAGTATACAGCTCATATGCTCTCTGCTGTGCATATGTCTGAATATATGACTGTGTGGGTGAGTGAGAGATCAGGAGAGAAACATGGTGTAACACACACAGACGGCCCTCCCTTAGACTTATTTGCTGCATTTTGTTCCATAGGGCTGACGCTCTTGCTTTTTTCTTGTTATCACTCAAACTGATTGTTGTAATGTAGTACTATATAAATAAACTTGGATTGGATTGTATACTGTAAAGCTATGTACTCTAACTTTCCTAATCCGGCTACTTTTACACCGTTCTCCCATTTCCTCTTCTCTGCCATGTACATCTTCTTCTTCATGCAGAAGGCTGGGCGGTTGTGCCAACTGATTCTTAGGGAGATGCCAGAGGGCGAGAGGGAGAGAGGAGAGATATGAGAAATGGAACTTGTGTTTTGAGTCTCATGGAGGATTTGCCGCTCCTCTCTTGAGATTATCTGTGAAGTCTGCCAGTGCTGTCTTGGCTAATCAAAATGCCTCATGGGACGTACCGGCACAGCAATCTCTATTGTCTCTCTAAAACATATAAATAACTAGCCCATATATTATGCTTTTATACACCACACACATTTTACTTTTACTTTTCCTTCACTTAAAGCTTTTTAATTGACTCAGTTAGTTAAATGATGATAATAGTCGTTATATGGAAATTATGCACTGTAGGCAGTCTTCCACTTAAATTGGATCCTTTAAAGCAATGCATACTTTTCTAAACTTTTTCACATGGCACAAAAGAAGTGATTATATTTAACTTCATTTTCCTTTGGTTAGATTATAAATAGATGTTTCTTTGCTAGACTAAGCCAAATATACAGCACACGCCAAAAGATGTCCTGTCCCTCTGTAGAACAATCTTGTCATATACTTTGTTTCAACCGCCACCAGGTTGCACCCAATATGATTTAAATTACATTATATTGCTCAAGAGTGCAATGTTCAAAATAATAATTTTCCTGGAAATATTTGACAAAAAAATAACTTAAAACTTAGGAATTATATCAAAATGCTGTCTTGTCTCACCTCGTGGTGTTCACAGCCCTAACAGCTGATAAAAACAGCACAATGACTCTGATGACTCTCGTGAGGAAGACTACAGTTGGCATTGAAACATGTAAAGAAAGCTCATATCAATTTGTCTCATTTGATTTATTATGAGTTTGACAGAAAGTTATACAGTTTGAGACAAACACGAACCACTAACCCCAACCTTACCCCTAGATTAGTCCAAAGTCCAAAGAAAACCACTCTCATTTACAACACATTATGCCTCTCATGTTTGTTTTGCATGTCTGCTGTAAACTCAGATTCAGTCAATTCAAAGGGCATCAGATATGCTGGATGGAATAGTTCATTGCTACTTTTTATCATCTGACACTTCATACCTGAAAGAGAACTGTTACTATAGCAACCACACCACCCCTAACCCAGTGTGTAGTAGAGTCTATATAATGTCCACACCATAACATGTGGTCCCAGCGTATGTGAACAACGACAGGACTATGGGTGAGAGAGCTGTATTGATCTCTCTCTAACACGTTGTGACTGTTGAAGCCATTTAGCCCAGGTGTAGCAAAGGAGGAAAAAACATTTTTAAAAAAGCACATTTCCTGGCAGCTTTTCAAGATACACAGAAGTTGTATTAAAGCAAAGAAACATAGCACTGCAGAGGGGAACACAGTGAGTAGCAGAAGAGGGCGGGGCAGGTAGAGGAGAGATAGAGGCTCACTATCTATATGTCACACTGAAAATACATATGAAATGTAGTAATGAAAAGTGCATTGCTTATTACACTTCCATGGGATATTAACTGCTAACACATAGCATATTTAGATAACCATGTCACCTTTTATCGTTTTGAAAATTCTATATTCTATTATATTCTATAGCTGCCGAAAACAACGTATTAACATGTTTCAGTTTAGTCTCTATGAGTACCCCCTTGCTCCCCCTTCAGAGCACTACCACATTACAATCAGTGTGCGTTCTGCTAATGAAACTATTGCACATCACATCAGGTTTGTGAAATTGTAGTGTATTGTTTTGTATCATGCTTATGTATATGTATGGAAAATTACCGTGCAGGAGCATAGGTAACGTAGCCTTGAGGGCTGAGCTTTGGATAGGATCAGTACTGCTAACCGTAAGGAGGGTTCAGGAGAGACTGCTAAATGCATATAAAACCCCTTCAGGCATGTTTTTGATGAGGCTACAACGTTACAACATGGTAGAAAGCTCCAAAAAGGTTTTAGGAATTAAAGAAATATTTCATTAAAAATCTCTATGTTATAATATATCTATATATCTATATATCTATATATCTATATCTATATCTACATCTATATCTATCTATCTCACACTTTTTCTTTTCACTTTGACTAAGATACTGTATTAAATGATTCTAAAAAAAAAGTGCACTCTTTAATACACACACACACAACTCAAAGTTCACCCGCCCCTTTTATTCTAAAATTAAATGTTGAAATGGAATAAAGTATTGTTGTAAGATGTCTAGAATAATAATAAGCTTTATTTGTATAGCAGTTTTTGTACATGCTAAATAAGCAGTTCAAAGTGCTTTCCATAATGCACCCCTATGTTACAGGAACCATACTGGGACCATTGTTATAACATACTGCACGACATACCCTGTGTGCTGGTGTGGTGGCTTGGCTGGCCAAATCCATTAGTGACGGGAAGTTAGTCTGGAATCACTCTATCATGGTTGTTTTCCACAGAAATCCATCTTTCTGTCATTTTTTTCCTCTGTACAGTAATACAATAAAGTAGCGTCAACAGTGGCTTGCACTGAAGCTAAAAGATCTACTCCCATGTATAGTTTATCAACGTTCCTACCATGTATTGTTACATATTCCTTCGTTGTTGGAAGCAGTTGTACTTGTGCAATAGGATTCTGTATTCTGATGTCAACATAATACAAATTAAAAAAAAAAAATACAATACATACATAGATCATGTTTAATCATCAATGATATGGTTGGGTGTTAAATGGACAGGCTACAGCCAATCCTCTGTCAGTTAAAACACTGAGTTTGGACCTTCCCTAAGGGGCTTTGGAGGAATAAATTTGTCTATTTTTTTGTATTAAATGGCAATAATTAAAAGTCTGTCATGTTGATGTTCATAAAAAAAAGAAATAAAAAAAAATAGATCAATCAATTTTGAGGAAAAAAATTCTGATGTAATATTCTGATATAATTAATGATCATTCTTTGACAGAAATATGAAACAAACTAAATCCGTATGACATGTGACACTACAACCCCCACATATGCATTGTGCTGTTGAAGCTAAACGTTCCTTTTACTTTCCTCCTTTCACTTGGTCTGTAATCTCACCAAACCACAACCAGTCTCCAATGAGTCCAGGTGAGCTTTGTGGCACGGAGGAGGCTAGCTGATAAAAAGCCTGTTCGTTCCACTTCTCAAATTGCCTTCAAAATGTCCCTAGTTATTTCTTGTCAACCTCTCCTTGTGCTTCTACTTGGTACATCTTCCATCCCAGTTGGTCCTGCTTCAAATATTCATAAGATATTTTTTTTTGTATTGAATCATACCTGTGTTGCGCCATTCTCCATAGAGTTGTCTGTTCACTCTCTCCATTCACTAGTCCCCAGTGTTTTTGTAACTGGGATTCTTGAATGATTAAATACAAGGCTTCAGCGGACCAATGCAGAAGGGCGAACTGGATGGAGGGGAAGTGAACGCAGCACAATGTCAGATGGGCCTGACCTGTTCAGATCCCCATGACATGACAGGACCTGTGCTCTTGTAACTGTCACCTATTGCCCCGTGTTACTGAGTCCTGCCCACCAGAGACCAGACTCCCAGCCATATCTGTATAGAGCAGCATTACATAAGAAGAGAGTTTTCCATCTGAGCCACTGAAAACAGTTCAGGCCAAATAAACAGAAGGTGGACTGTTTTTTAGGATTTCACTTTTTCATATTCATATTCCATATTTCGAAAGAAGAACAAGGAAGTAGTCATTATTCCATATGGTTACAATGCTCTTTTCTAGGGATGCACTGATCCAGCTTTTTCACTTCTGATACCAATATAAGGACTGAAAAAAGCATTTTATTTCATCAAAACACAGTTAACTTACTACAAAATTGATTCAATTGTGTTATTTATCCAGCAAGTAACAGCTTTGTATGAATAAAGGTTCAAACATTATGAAAAGTTCTAGGGCAACATTTGCCAGTCAATAGTCTTATTACATCCAATAAAAGACCCAACCAGGATATCGGCTCAACCGATATCATGGAACTGATACCCAATCCAGGAGAATTAGTATCGCTATCAGTGCATCCCTAATATAAAATTTAACCTTACTAGAAACACTTTTTTTTTTTCCAAAGGTGCACTTTGTAACTATTCTGGTGGAGGGTCTACCATCTGCTTGTTTCTGTGGATATGCTATTGTAGTGCCTTGAATGTTCCTACGTATGAGATTGATTTAAATGTATCTATTTCCATGGAGAATAAGCTTGTGATACTACAAAGAAGTCATTGCAATTATTGTCACCTCATGGAACATTACATAAAAAACATTGTTATTTTCTTTTTGCCCTGCAACCAGTTTTATGTAAGTTTTGATGAACAAACAATCATTAGGTGTGCAATGGCTGTGGAGTTTTTTGCTCAACTGACTAAGAATTCATTTTTCATTAATTTTACCAACTTATATTTTACCATGTTGTAAAATCTTGTATCTCATCTACAAGCTCATCTGTTTAGCACGTGTAATCAGTACTGACGGTTTTCTATTTATTTTAAATGACAAGCACAAAATGTTTTCCTTATTTTATCACGTTGCCTAATTTTGTTTACCTGCAAATATAGCTGTTTTTTATTTGTCATTTGTTTGTGTGATCATCGTGTTAAGTACATTTGCATTTTTAGAATGTGTCTGTGTTAATCCACCCTAAAAAGGAAACCCCAGCTGTACTTTCTCCCACTGTACATTTAAGCAACTGTGCAATGGGGTCAGATGTGAATTATTGAGCACCCCTCTTGCAGTGTTTTCACTGCAGATCCGGGTCATGCCAGCGTGAGCATCCTCTCACACTGATGCTTTTAGTGCGCGTGACTGAGGAGTTGTATGGATTTTCTTCAGGCTGTAGGCTGCTGTCTATGTGTTAAGTGTATTCCAAGTGAGCATAATGTGACAGTCCATCCAAGCACAAGTAATCCCAAACCGGTTTCTATGGACTCCTTATTAGCAGCACACAGAACTTCTCTCCCATCTTCTGATTCGGGGTTGGAGTCTCACGGGAACTATACATTCTCTCCACATCAAGCATGTTATGTCATTGATGTGACTGTTGACTGGAGCGGCATGGTCATACAACACGCGTGTCTCCAATATGTAGTATGTATGTATTATGTAAATATACACACAATTCTGCCCTGATGTGCCCTGAGGAGCTGTTCACTCTCAGGAGAGGCTGCCTCAGAAGGCGGCCCATGTGCTGCTGAAGCACCACTACCACAGTACAACATGTTAGTATGATGATAAGGACCAATTAGTAGTCAGTTAATATAGATGCATTATCATAAAGCCTGTCTGAACATAAAGGTGTGTAATCAATAATTTGACTCCTGGTGACTGTCAATTGCAGCATTATAATTCTTCACAATCCCACCAGGATGGTTCTAATTAAATATTCCATATTGATGTCTTTTTTAAAAAAAAAACAGTAATAGATGTGTTCTATTGGCCAGTCACATTTCTATTGGGTCTACTGAGACTCTGAAATTTCACAGGGGAAAAACAACACATACCATTTGTAACTTTGACCGGCTCAGGATGCCGCATCGTTTATTGGAGGAACCTCCGATGTAGGCACTTTAGCACACATTATTATTAGTGCAGCCATGTATATTATAGGGCAACACTATACCTAATACTTAAAATGGTAAAGCTGTACACACACACACACACACACACTCACACACACACACACACTCACTTAAAGCCCCCATCTGTAAATGTATTAGATTTTTTTTTAAACTAATGGTTAAATGCAGTTATGAAACCCAATCCCTCGTTCCGCCTCTCCTCACCTGGCCTCACCTGTGGTCTCTGGTCTTCTGTCAAGCTAAAGCTGACACACTGGCAGATAGCAGTATCGTAAATAGCATCTAGTGGTGTTTTTATGAGAATACAACAGGGCTGGGCCGGCCAGTCTAATCACAAATGGCAGCTTTAACAGGTAGAAGTCCAGAATAGAGTAAGTCTTATTTCACTAGTCTTCTGTGTTTGTGGGGGTAATTGTGGGACATTTTGTGGCTTTGATTTAGATGTGAGCTGGCAGAGGTTTTTTGGCATTGATCAGTCCAGAAGCAGCCATTTTTCATTTTCAAAAGAAAAATGGCCAAACAGAAACAAGTGCTGCTGTCTCTGGTCTATAATGACTTAACAAGAGCCATGATAAAGTCCATTCTACCCAGAAAACAGATGGAAGCCTGGAGGGGAGAGCGTGAGTTGGAGATGACACTGTTTATGACATTGTGACATTTTCTTCTTCAAACTGTACCAGTGTTTGGTATTGTGTATTATGTATTTTACCAATGTTTTATGGCTATTAGGGCAAAAGGTTATTGTCATGCTGCAATAGATTTGTTCCTAGCTTTTCTGTAATCTGCCATGGTAGTGACTATGTTGATATAATACGCACTGGAGTTAAGTGCATATAGTCAGATAGTCAGTCTGACACCAACTACTCAAAAATTCTCATGTTTTTGTTTTTTAGGCAAGCCAAATGTATTTGTAAGTTTTGCATGCAAGTGGTATTGCATGCAACATTTTCAATTGACAATGGAGACACCTTTAACTAGGGACTATGTTAATTAGGTTTCCCCATTGTACCTACCTAGGTCATGCTTACTGCAGCATGTACTGCCTCTGGTATGAGTTACAGTGAAAGTGATAGAGGAGGTTGAATGCTGGTGAATGAGATTGTGTAGAAGTTAATCTCTCCTGACGCGAACCCCTGCCTCTGCCTGCCCTGTTTCCTCTCGCTGCTGCCCCCTTTCTGTCCCTGTTCCCTCCTCTCTCCCTGTCTCTCTTGTCTCCCCCTGTCCCCCCCTGCCCCCTGTCTCTCCTGCCTCTCCTGCCTGCCCCTGCCTCTCCCGTCTCCCTCTGCCTCTGTCCCTATCTCCACTCATCTCCCCCTACCTCTCTCTGCCTCTCCCGTCTCCCCCTGCTTCTCCTTCTTTCTTGAAGATTACCGTCATTTTTCCATTTTGGGCTTTAACTCGGCGCTAGCGTGGGCAGGGTTACTGTTCAGGCCTCACTTGATCTACATTATCAAATCAGCAGGGGTGAGTCATGACTTTTATTTTCGCATTTTGTAGATTCTGTTTATGTACCCATCATTATGTAACATGGGGGTTCCCTCAAATTGGTCTTCTGTTATTGCTTCCACTGTGGGCGTAATATACCATTTGTTTATGATGGAAGACGTATTTGCTGCTTGGATAAATTTGGTTGGAGTTTGGATCCTGCAGGATGGGAGATTTAGAGCACTTTGAATGCACAAAGGCTTAAGGCTGATATATGCCTGGAGATGCTACTCATTCATGCTCGTATGCACACACACAGAGTGGAGCGCAGGCTTCACTTTATCAGCATTACTCACTGCCATCTGCGTCCACTGCCGACAGACCTGCTCTTAAATAAAGCTACCCCCACTGCTCAAGACTTATGACTTACATCTTTGCCTTAAAAATCTCTGAAATCACAAAAGTTACTGTTTCTCATTGGCTGTATGATATTTGGTGGGACACTTGCGTAAACTGATTTAGCTTGTGGATAATTCGTTTTTTGTTGTTGCTGCATGATTTTGGACAAATATCTAATTGCTATTTTTTCTGACAAGTATTACAATGCAAGAATCTCATGCATTTCAGTAAATTATATATTATGTAACCTAAATAACTGCAGTCTTTGCTATTTGCTAATTGGGACCCTTCAGATTGCAATTTTGTTTCAGTTGTAAATCATCTTGCAGCCTTATCTGTCTTAGTATCTGGACCCAACAAATGTATTTGGTCCACTTGGGTTACTTTTTTCACTGTTTTTTTATGGTTGATTTATCTGTTTTTTTCAAAGGACAACCTTTTCCATGAATGGGGTGCAATATACAATGTAAAAGATATTTTACAAAATGAACATAATTTTTACTATTGTGCTAAATATGTACTGCCCCATACAGATAAAATGAACAGTGCATTGAAATAATTAGTGAGTGTTTTGCAGTGGAGGTGTTGCAATACCAAGGTCCTCGGTGTGGTATAAAAGAAGACATATCCCCTCGCTCTGTCCTCTGAAGGGCTTAGTGCATGTTTGTCTTTTCACAGCAGAACGTGTAACTTCAATCCCACTTGATCTGCAGCCAAACACTGGGGTTCTTGGCAGACTGTAGCGAGCCTCAAGAGCATTTTCACATCAATATATTGCTTATAATGTTGTTAAGGCTGTGCTTTGCCACCAGTTAACAACATGCCCATGACACCTAGACATGCCCCTCCAGCACTAACCTTCAGTGAGGCCTTTGTAGATCATGTGCTCTCCATGAAGTCGATTTTTGCTATGTATTTAGAATTTGATAGTTGTTTCTATCCTGCATCACTTTTTTTGATATTGAATAACATTTTAGTTATAGAAAGAATCTCTGTAAGAATAGGCTTCTTCTTTACCTTATGGAAATGCCAAAGCAAATCTGCATACAATGATTTTCAGTGTAATGCCCTCCATGTATTGAGGCGTAGAACTGGTACAAATCAAGATACACTGGCTTGTGACCCCATGCAGCTGGAATAAAAAAAAAAACGTGAATATATCTTTGAGATCCCAGTTGTATAATGCTGATTGTGTGTTAAAAGAATAGACCTGGCCGGAGCTGTCCGTGGTGCTGACTGCTTACACAGTGCTGAACACACAGTTAGCTTTAACTGATCGCTGCTGACTCCATTTGTCTATTGTCTTGACAAAACAATCTTTGACAAAGGTGCACCATATATTACTGTCATATATTAGATGGATAATAAACTTAATGCCATTAGTAAAATCTTTTCAGCTTTTAAAAGTCCATAATGTTATTAGATTGAACAGGCTTTGTTAAGTAGTAACTGTTGCAGCTTGTCTCCTATGTTTTTGTATATTTTGTTTATATTTTTCTGTATTGCACTTTGCATTAGCTAATTTTTCCCTGATTCTTCAACACTCCTGCCACAGCTGCCCTAGATCAAACTGACACAAATGTGGCTGCCATTATGAACAGCGCTACTTACTGATACTACTTACTACTTACCATTGCTCTCAGTATTACTACCATCTTCTTTCTTCATCAGTTAAGCTTGTTAAAGTAAGTTAAAGTGTGTTCACAATGATCACTTGGGATGAACTATACACAAATACAGTGTAGGTACTTGTCACTGTTCCTTAAACTATGTGCCTTATTCAGTTAATTTGCAAAGCTTGTCCTGTGGCTGTCCTGCCTGTGCCTTAGCAGTGGGACTAATGACAGCAGATGTTGTCAGAGACGTCCCACCCGCGGTTAAGTGGAACAAAGTGTTTCCATTGTGACATTTGATTAATGAAGACCCTCCTGAGAGAGACAGCAGTAGTGCTGGCGAAAAATTCAGTCCTGTCAGCTACCTCCTATACAGCAACATATGGAGTTTATATCTGCATGTTCATGTGTTCCAACTTATGGAACATACTGGGCTGCAAAACTGACTTTTTTTTATGTGGATAAGAAAAAATACAGATAATAAAATATAGCCGCAAGCGGCAATGATCGGCCCTTGCCCACGCCTACACCGTGCCCCGCCCCACAAGGGGCCCCCTTTATTTCCCATTTTATATTATACCCACTGCCAGTTCTGAGGCGCTATCATGCCTTTTCTTCCTCTTTGCTACACAAATGGGAGCATTTTTACAAATTTCAAAATTTTAAAGTGCGTATGATAACTTTTGATGCCCCACTCCTGGAGATCATTTCAGAAATCTTTTTCTCAGAAATTCTTTCCTCCCCATATGAAAGTTTGCATCTCTCTGTAAGGGGTGCTGCCCAATTCCATTTTTTCACATTGAGTATGTTCAGGGCATGGAGCTTAACAACTGATTAAATTTGAGGAAAAGTTGTATGTGCACATGGGAGTAAATTTTGTGAAACTGTAAATTTCAACATTTTAGGCACATTTTGTGGCACAAAAACATAAATCGTAAATTTGAGACTATGCCGACAAAGGCCCAAGGAGGAGTTTGTCAAAGTGTCATGTGTTAAAAACATGACAATTTGTGAGATTTATTCATTTTACCATTAGAAGAACATAGAGAGTTTCTATCATCGTAACGGCTACGCCATAAAAATTATGCCATGGGTGTCATTGACGTTTTTGATTGGGATACCAAAATTGAATTTTTCTCTCCCCATATTCAATTTGTAGGGGGTGCTAATGCGTCAATTTTTTTTTTTTTTTTTCACATTAAGTAGCTTTAGGGTAGGGAGTTTAACAACTGATTCAATTTTCACTGAGACTGGAATTCGTATGTACAAATGAAAGCAATTTGTAAAAAGTTAAAATTTCAAAACATTTGGACAGTTTTTGTGGCCCACCCGTTGAGATAATTTGTACCAAATTTGAGCCTGTTAGTATGAACGCCCTAGGAGGAGTTTGTAAAAGTATGACATTTACCCAACATGCTTAGCATTTTTTACTTACTTACTTACTTACTATTTTTTACTTGTCATTTTCTACTTCTATGTCAAATTTCATGATTCTACAGGCAATTTTTTTTTTTTGGCATCCTTCCTATACCCTAATGCTTCTGGAGCTCGGGCCTAAAAATAGACCAACCAGTATCTTTGAAATTTTACTTTACACCCTTAAAACCAATTGACTAAATAGAATTCTTTATGTCATAATTCATACATTTAACAGGAGAGAAAAATCATACATGTGCATCATAGTTGTCATTTGCTATATTGACTTTTTCTGGTTTAACTCAGATTTCATTTTTAATTAATTAATTAACCACTGAATTTATATAGCATCTTTCAAGATACACAAAGTACTTTACAGTGAATTATTCATTCAGTAGTGAGCAGCTGCCCTGGGGCAGACTGACGGAAGCGAGACTGCCTATCTGCGCCATCGGCCCCTCCAACCACCACCAACACTCACACACCACTTTCATACTAGCCAGTGTGTGATGTGTCTTACCTAAGGACACAACAAGTTTTTGCTATTGGTGTCCCACTGTGGCACCTGGTATTCCCAGTGATCTCTCATCCAAGTACTAACTGGGCTTCTGAGATCTGACGAGGTAAGGCTTTAACAAGCAGGTATGGCCACAATAAACCATTGACATAAACCATGATGGGACTGTTTTTCCTAGACTTGATGGAGTTGAGCACATTGTAACAATAACCAGAGGTTAACCAGAGGTAAGACAAATGAAATGATGTCATAATTGCGTTATGGGTGAACAGCATCCAGACACTGTTCTGGGAAAAGCAGGAGACAAAAAACAAAATCTCCTGTGCTCATGTAACAGAGTTACGTTCAAAGTGCTCTTTTCTGCCTCTTTTGTATTACTGAGGAGAAGTACATTATTGTCTATTGCTCTGCTAAGGTTTAGATGCTCTGCTTAGGTGTAGATGAGCCTAACTGAGAAGGAATTTTGTTCACTGCCTTTTCTCCTTTGTGTGAGTCCTTCTTTAGAACTGTTTTGTCAACAATTAGTCACATTTTAGGTCTAATTTTAGCTATAGCTTAGACTTGATTTTGTCCTGTAATGGACCTGGTTTAGTAAACTGCACATCTGTTGGAGAGATAAAATTCACAACTTACTCCCTGTGTGGCTTATAAATATTTTATTCTAACAAAATAATTCATCAACAAATTAAAATTTTGGTCATCTATGAAACCTTCGACCCATTTATCGATTAAAGACTTACAACCCTACTGGAAATTCAATGTATGTGTGATTTTGAGTTAGAATTAGACTTGTTTATCTATGGAACTAAGTGCAGATAAGACTTCTGTCTGTCATATTATTCATCATCTTTTATAACGGCTTCCCTTTTTATTTGTGTTTGCTGAGGATTTGCGGTGATTTGGCACAGAGACGCATGTGGGTCCCTTGCTTTTGCAGTGTCGCCCACTGTTTACGCGATGTCAGCGAGTGTTAAGCAGAACTGTGAAAGTGTGATTCAGTCGAGGTGTGAGGAAGTGCTGCAGAAATCATCCTCCAGCCCATAAAAACACACCAATAAAAGGTCATTCCCATTTGTCACGTTTTCCTCTTGTGTTTGGATTTGTCATTTAGCACTGGGAAGTTAACTCCAAGTAGTGCAAAGTGGCATTTAGTGTCATCAATCCCACAGCAATTTGTCATGGATAAGGACCAGATTAACAGTGAAATCTGTGGACGTTATACTATATACTTACATACTTAGAGGTGGGGGATGTAAATATTATATCACAATTGTTAGTTCATTAAGTACATTTAAAATATTGTGTATAGTGATATATTATAAAACATTTTAAAATTTTATATACATTTTAAACATTGTTGTAGTGTATTACTTCATAAAATATAACTTCTGTAGTATTGGACATAATAAAATCCTATATTCTCTCTGTATCACCGATCTACCTAATGACAGTGCCTCTTAATTTGAACTTTCTGATTGTCAGGAAGTTTCAAGTTGAACGTACATAGCCCATAACTCATCTGCAGCACCAACTCAACTCCTTCATCATTTAATCATGCCTCCGCCCACGCCCTCTGCCTCTGTGGTGCTACTGGCTGGTGACATGTCCACAGCTGGCACCTCGTGATGTCTCTTGTCTGTGTAATTAACAGTCAGAGGAGTCCGATGGTTTTTGGCTGCAGCTGCTGGACTATAGTTAGGTGTGGCAGACTGCACTAATGCCACTGTACTCTGCAGTGATGTGGAGTGGTGACAGGGTGGTACAATAAGAGCAGTCAGACCAGCCCTCCTCCTCATGTCCTCCTGTCCCTTCTCCTCTCCTCCTCCTCTGTCTGATGGGGGTGACTGTCTCTCTGTGCTGGGACATGGATGCACTGTGATGGGTTTGTGCTCCTACAGGAATGGAGGCCAAGGCAATGATGATGATATATAGTGGAAAGTGCATACTTAATTTGGTTAGATATTCTGTCTGCTGGTAAATTAATAGTTTAATTAACTGAGCCTTTGTCATTGTTGATGATGTACCTGGCTAATAAGTTTAAACAAGGATATAAAGGGACTTATGTTTATATGTGTTACACCCCACTATTTCAACCACTAATGTTCCAAACCCCCCCAAAAAAAACAATTGATTAATAACATAAGTTGCAACACAGTTGCAAATGCTTTCTATTTAATTTTCTATAAACATGACCATATTTGGAGTTCCCTTCTCCCCTTCCCTGTATACTGCATGGAGGCTGAGAAATGACGCTGAGTAGCGTGAGCACATTACAGGGCTATGAAGTATGTATGCATAATGTGGTGGTCTGTGACCAGTTCAATCCCTCTGCAGCTCTCCAGGCTCTGATTGGACGGGAGCCTTGTCCTACTTTGGTCCTGCTGTAATTGTGTAATGCTTGAGTACCTGCCGCACCATTACATCTTCTGAATATGAATCGTGTTAAAATAAGTGGATGAGGTTTTATTGAGTTGTCACACATACACATAAAGTAATTGTTCTATTGACAACATGACCTTGATATCCTCTTCTTGATTTCATTATTATCTAGTCCTGGTATGAACATTTCTGTCTTTAATTTGAAAGGTACTTTATATTGCTCTAATGTAACTTGTTTGTTTTCAATGAGATGATATTGCATTGCCTGGAACGTTCCTCAGTATGACATTTAACTTATCTAACTAGTGGAAACATGCAGGTGATGCCACCAGGCCAAGTTTCAGCTCTGAACTGTGGAGCGATGTCTCACTCACAGTAAGAATGTGTGTTTTTCAAGGGATTTTCTTAGCACTAAAAACACTTCAAATAGAATAAATGCAAGATTTATGTTTAATGCTGTGGAACATTCCATGCAAAGCAATAACAGCCCATGGAGACAAACAGGTGGGGGACCCTCCACCAGAAAAGGTACATAGAATATATCTCAGTTTTATCCCTTGGTTCAGATCTAACTAATAATACATCTAAATAGTATTCGGTAAGTGATGTAACTCATCTTGGTTTGAATGAAACCTGTTGCCAGAAATGCATACTGAACAGAAGCTGCCCTTTTGAACTTCTATGTATTCTAGCTCATTTGTTATAACTTTCATATTGCACTGTTTTGCATAAATGCAGTGTAACCACATCAGCACCCCTGGATCTCTTCATCTCCTCCATTTTGTTCACTTGTTCCATGAGTAGTCGCTTCTCTTCTTGGGTCTTCATTCATATTTTACTCCTCCGCCCCTTCTCCTTATTCACCACATATCTTCTTTTGCTAAATCCAAATATAAAGAGACAGTTTGCAGCTGTGAGTTTTGTGCTTCCGACAGTATCTTGAAGAACAGCTTAGCGACGCACAGTGACACACAGAGAGATGGGCGGGATCCATAGTACTATCCTGACACTTTCATCTGTCTCTTATATAAGACTTTTCCATATGTGTGGTTTGCATGCTTAATATGGTGTGAAATGCTTTGCATTGAAGAAGATCGTATATCACTTGCTTATTCTCCCTTGTTTTTCCTTAGAAATCCATACTCCTTTCTACAGTGTGGTGAGGGGTGATACCAGTGATTTATTTATTTATTTATTTTATCCGTTACCAAGTAATACTATGTATTGCAGTACCAATACAATACTGATAGCAATGAGATTGTTTTAAAATGCATTGAACTCGTCTGCTATGAGGAATCTGACCATGGCATAGAGAGACATTATTTTTACTCCACACCAGTTTGAACTGGTTTAAAAATTAAGTATATACACCAGTAAAAAAAAAGGTTATTGAAATGTATTTAAAAAGTTTTCTTTTTAGAACTACCGAGTATTGATATTGGGCCTGAGAATCAATACTTTTCAATACGTCAATCAGTATCAATATTTTGTATACCCACTCATCAATACTGCACTATGGGAATAAAACAATATGAACCTAGAGCCACAACCACAACCTAAACATCTTAAATTACGATCAGGTAGGACATTGAAGCAGTGATTAAATAGTGAGCATAAATATACACTTTAATTGTAATGATCAATAAACAGCTCATTCCCATAGTATATTTATTTCACATTATAGGATTTAAGGAGCAACATACGTCTGGTGCAAATCGCAGCAATAAAATTTGATCTTTATAAACAGATCAATAATTCTGTGGTTGAATGCGATTGTAGATGCTATTTAATATGCTATTTAATACCCGAAGAAATAATATGACAATAAAAATAACATTTGTTTTAATAAAATGATGTTAGTCAAAATACAAATATCAGGCTACTACTGTTTGGGCATTTCATGTTTTCTTTAGGTTCAGTTCTGTTCAGTCTCCAAATAAAAAGGCAGTTTAAAGTTTAAAGAGGGGGTATTTTACTTCTATGGGGTTTTAACTGCTAACACATAACATATTTAAATTACCATGTTACCTTTTGTTGTTTAGTCTCTCTTTGCTCTCTGCATTAACTTACTCCCTCTTCAGAGCCCTATCTCAACAAAATCATGTTTTGTATATTTATGGAGAATTGCTGTGTGGGAGCATGGATGACATAGGCTTGTAGGAAGAGCATTGCACAGCTAACCGCAAGGAGGGTGCGAACGGGCCGGGAGAGATCGCTAAAATACTTAAACATGCATGGATGGCATCTTCAGGGATGAGGGAACAATGTTATACCATGGTAGAAAGCTCAAAAAATTGATTTTGCATAATACTCTTTAAGGTACATCTGTCATTCCTATGAAGTAGTAAGAAGATTTAGCAACAAAGTGGTTAATATATAATTAACATAGGGCTGGATAATTACGCTTTTTTAAATCAAGATTAAGATTCAGTCATTTCTGGCCATCAGTGATCAGTTTGTTTACATCAGTTTGTTTACATCTACAGCCAATTGAATTTAAAATAGGGATCAAGCAATATTAGATAAAAACTCATTTCAAATTCATCTATTGCCCAGCCCTATATAGTTTATAATAAAAGACACACCAGGCTCAACCCTGTCCCAGTCCTGTATTCATTGTAATAAACATACACTGCTATTGCTTTAGAATATGAAAGCTTTTTGATTCTTTGACATTTAGTAATTTTAACAAATCAAACTATCTTTGCTCTTAAAATGTGCCTCGTCCTAGATTTAGCAACAACATAGACAAGTGATTTGGGCAACAACACCACAATGTCAACAAACAATACTCAATTCTTTAATGCATACACATTGCTAGTATACTAGGTAAAAATCCAGAAAGATAATAACGCTGTTGATTCCTTTCAATGTCCTTGCTACTCCCTAAGACATCCGGTCTTTTTGAAGATGGAGGAGGCCAGTGCTCTTTGTCACAGTTGTTATTATAGCTTTCATTTCACTCTCTATGCTGCTCTCTTCATCTCATCACAAGCAGTCCAAGTCCACACATGTCCCACTCGACACACTAGTTGCACCAAACAGTGACCGTGTGATCGTTAGCGATTAGCTGCTCCGTCGCTAATGATGGCTCTCACGTTGGGGGCAGACTTAGACACATGTCCAGAGACTCGGCTCCAAAAATATGCCATCTGTGCCCTTATAAGGTGGGGATGACCAAGGATAAACACGAGCATAAAAGCACTGGCAATGGCAAGGGTGACTCAGGCTGTCTTAGAAAGATGTAGAGCAACTCATAATTAGTTAGTAAGTGGGTGTAATGGTGAGTGAAAGGGGAGAAATTATTAGCTAGATTTCAATTAAAATAATAACAGTTTTCAACTCAATTAAAGCTGCATTACTTGAAAACTCCTTATTGCTCTGCCCCCAGACATTTATTTCAAATTAAATTCAAACAATGAACCTATTATGCAGTGTATTCCAAAATAGTGTGATTGTGCAATGCATGATTTATCAGTATCTTTCCAGTTTCCCCTTTTTCTTTTATATTTTTTACTATTGTGTGTATTACTGACCCTTGAATGTTGTTTTTTCATCCGATTTTTTATTTAATTTTGTCATATTTGTTTTATAATCATGTAAAATGTAAAGCAAACTATTAAAGGTCCTATACTGCACAAAATAGGTTCTTGTGAGCTCTTAAGTCATGCCAGAATGTTGTTACCTCATCAAAAACATACCTGGAGTTGTGTTTTGTTTCATTCACATGTTTAAGTAACTCTTTTATTACTAGTTTTTATTAGTCTAACTACATCTCTAAAGCTCAACATGCTCTGTGCTACCTTGTGGTGTCATCAAGTGGTAGTTTTCAAGTAAACAGCAACCATTTACCTTTAGTTCAGCCAAGATTCCAGAGATGAAATCATAGTGAAAAAAAATTGAAACAAAATTTTAATATTTGAACTCTTTGATTGACCTAATTCTTCATGTTAATTCTTCATGCCTGTGTATTGCAGTCCTCTTATCAGTAGTGTTAATTAATGGCATGATGTGTGTGTGACTATGGACAGATTAGCTTGTTCCTATGGGCCCCCTTTAGACTGAGTGAGCCTCTGGGGCCATGCCTGACAAAGACATGTGCAGCCCATATCTCCAGTCAGCAGCTCTGCCTCATCACCACTAAATGGAATGTGCTGGTTAATTTCTCCCTTGCCTCTGAACTCCTCATCAACTCTACACTACAGAGAGACAGCATTATTACAGAAATTTTCAAATGTCCTACTGTTTCTTGTGAAAAGGGAAACAAAGCAAAGAAATGCTACATTTGTAGCTAACTTTTTGTGTATTTTTCTCTATTCCAACAGGTGCAGACCAACTATGAGCAGCTGAGCCAGATGTTTGCTAGTAGTAATCCAATAAGTCCCCTGACGGCGTGGAGAACCTTCAATGGGTTGTGAAGGTAAGGCACCTTTTTATTATGTCTCTATTTAAAGCCACAGTATGTTTGCCTGGGATCCAGATTACACACTTCTTCAATACTTTACAAAGATGTGAGCCTGGTCACCGGTGACCGGTAGTCACCCATTTTCAAATGGGCATGATTGACAGGATGATTATTCAATCAGGGACAGGCATGGGCCGTCTGTATTGGAAAAAATAAAGGAAAGAAATATCACAGGGGACTGAAAAACACTGTGGATGTCTGCAGAATCAGTCGACGAAGCACTAAACTCTGTTAATACATTTGATTTTGTTTGTAAATCATAGGTGACCAGTGAGCTCCTTCGTTTCATATGTCACTGAAAAAAACAATTGGGGGCATGGGGACCAGACTGATATCAGTCTGTATAAAAAATACACAGAGATATCATTCTGGGTTTGTTGCACTGAAAAACATGTTTTGCTCTCTCCAAAAAGTTCCAAAGTATGGCATTTATTCAATTAGAGGTGTTTTATTGCACAAAAATGCCTTGAAAAACATACATTCCTACTGTGTGCCTGATCCCCTATCCACAGATCTGACCTGTAACTTGGCCTAGAAGTGTCATCCCTGTGTCTCCAATGGGATAGATGTCTAATAACACTGTGGAACATTCTATAGCAATACAATTTCCATAGAAACAAGTAGATGGCAGATCCTTCACCACAAAGGTTACATAGTGCATCTTTAATATTTACCAGCCATATTTAAGGTTGCAATAATATTTTTTCAGTTATAATTTACTTTTACTGAGATTTAGACTCCAATGAGATGCCACAATAACACAGGGCCTGTTATCAAGCTACTAATAGTAATAGCACTAACCACTCAGCCACCACATAAGTGAATTGTACCATAGTGATCCACTCATTCTCTAATCACAATGTATAAACTGTTTGCTAAACAGACTAAAATAATTTGTACCACCAGAATTGCTGCTCTACAAATAACGAAAATCTTACAATACAAAGAAAGCTAAGAGATAAAGTGAGCTACCATTTCCCAGAAAACGTTATAATTAATCATTTTGCCTTCTATCCCATCTGAAAACTTGCAACACCAATTAATTTCTCTGTGCTCAAACTTTAAAATAAAAGTGATATAACTGCTTGGGTGCATGGGGTGATGAGAGCTTGTTTTTCATCGCGTTCTGGTCTGCCAATAGTCATCAGACACACAGCGGCTCCTCTCATTACAAATCCTCGCCTCCTGCGTCTCTTATTGATTGTGTGTTTGTCAGGATGTTTGAAAGAGGAATGCAGCCATCTGAAAAATACTGACCCTTTTCCCAATACTGTAAAAGAAGGTTTGTCACTTTCTCATTGTGTATTGATTCAGAAGACAAAGAGACTATTTACAGAAAATTACGGTGCGGGGCAGACACAGATGGGGAAAAAAAACGCCAAAAACACTAGGGACTGGCTGTTTTTAAGAGAGGAGACACTTTTTAAAGTTACATAAACAGGGCTTTGTCACAGCTCTGTGGGAAAAACATGAGGTTGATTTGCATGGCTTAACTTTTGTTGTGGTGTATTTTCACTAAAGGTGTACAGAAAGTTAATGTCCAACTTGACTGAGAGGTGTCTCTAGTTTGTATTAGGCAAAGCTGTATTTAGAGTGATTTATGCATGTTTGTTCTCCAATTTCTTTTATTCTTAAACTGCGATACTCGTAAATAGGGCTACAAGATTAATCATTTCGAAAATGAAGTCAAAATTTTTAAAATATAGGCCACCAGTTGTAAATGATGCTACTGTGAATATTCCAAAATTCTAATACTTTCAAAACACCTTTATTCTGTACTACATTCAATGCCTCTCTTTCCATGTGCCCTAGAGAAATGGTTCAGTAAAGTTTGGCATTTTTGATTCGCTTCCAGGCTGTATTCTGTATTCGAAATGGGGTAGATGTTAGGTAATGTTTTTATGGTTGTCTGCTGCTTACACATACCCTTGCACTAGAGATGTATGCTATTAAAATCCATAGGCTTGGGCAACAGCATAAAAAAAATAATAAAATACACCAACATATCACACCTAAATGTATCACACCTGAGTCATGCATGAGCAGATTATTCCAATAATGCAGCATCTGGGATTTTACAATTTTAGTTCCCTTCTGTGATCCAGTCTTTCCATATCTACATTCCCTTGCAGAAATATTGTATTTAGTTAATGGATCCACATTTTGAGATGCCCTAAAAAGACTACACTCTCTTAGAAACCCAAGTGTGTGCAGATTACATAAGGGTTAACAGCTGACGTGCTGTGGTGACAGTCCTCCTGCCCTGACTGCTGCACAGCTTCCAGCTTCACTGTGATTATGCAAAGCTGAACACCTCCAAGCGACTACTCGGGGAGGTAAAGACACTTGAAGTTTTTATCTTACAGGGGGGGAACAGACAATGTGATGGGTATCGGAGCTCTCCTCTGGTATTTTCTCCTTATATAGTCTATATACTCTTATATAGTCTTATATCTTATATAGCCTTAACTGTTTCTGTGAGCCATGGCAGTTGGTCCTGTCTGTGTGTAGATAAGGGACTGGGGTCACGCTGCAGCTAATTTAAGAAAAGAATAGATTTGAAATGTCAGATTAGAGATTTGTGACCAAGACTGCTTCTTCAGAAAATGTATATCTCAAAAAATATATATACCATATGATAATATGGTATATCAAAATACCATATTATCATATGGTATTTTGTTCTACTCGTAGAAAAAGTGCTATGTTTGTTGATGGTTCTTGGTTTCTTTATCTGTTTCAGTGCATATCAAAATATGACTTTTGAGATCTAGTTTAAAGATTCATTTAAGTGTTCTACTTACCAAATTCAGAAGCGGTTTTGCAACATGATCATCTTTGTCCTCCACCTCAAATTCCCATGACCTGTAAACAGAAATACAGCACATGTGATGAGATGTCCTGTGGACCAGTGGACCAGGGGGTGTTGGGTGGTATGTGTGTGAATTTCTGTTTATGTGCATCTATGGGTCTGTCTTTTGAGGGCTGTTTAAATACACCTCCATCATACACCCAAATGAGCATATTAAAAGGTAAAATAGTGTGGTCACCTCTCCACTGATCTTACCTGTTATGTGGCCTGACTATCTTGTCTCCATGGCGATAGATATGTTTAATGCGATACTGTGGAACATTCTAGGCAAAGCATCAAACATCTCCATAGAGGCAAACAAGTAGTGGACCCTCCAACTAGAAAAGTTAGTCAACTTTTAAGGTATACAAATATAATGTCTGATGACACTAGATCACTTCTTGTGGAAACTACAAAGTATTCTTGTAATTGGAATTGTTCAAAACCATATGCTAGATAATTCTCTGTTCTTGTTAAAACCTCTATATTAACTTACACAAAATAAATAAACAAACCTCACATTAGATTTACTCACTATTAGATCTGTATTTACTTCTATCCCATGTCTTAGCAATCCATCAAAGTCAAAGCATCAATGAACAGGCGTCCAGTGGATAATTTGTTTAGTATACTGTACTGGCCACTTAATGATCTCTTAATAATATCCATCAGCCTGACCACTTCCTGTTTTCCTCTCTCTGCAGCATATGCACGAGTCTGTCAGGCTGAAGCAGAGGCAGCACACAGAGCATGAGCCTGGCCTGGCGGAGCAGAAGGGGCCAAGTAGACTGCCAAAGGTATCTGTTTTCCGCTTTTTGCACACATGGGTCTTGGGGGCTTCAGTCAGTTCATGCCAATGCCACTTGTGCACTTTCACTGATCTTAATCTAACCAGTGGTCCCATAGTGCTGACTCACTGTCATTTGCTACTGTCCCCAGGAGTGTAAAAGGATCTGAAAACTGTCCAAAAGTCATCAGGGATATTTTAAAAGTGCTGCTCTAATGTTTTGTTTTTAGTACTTTCATTTAGTTCTGAATTTTAGATTAGATTCTACTTTATAGTCATTACACTTCAACAAAATGAAGTTCTGCATCTAATGAACCAAAGTGCAATGAAGCAAGTATAAAATGTATTATATAATATCTAGGCTCATGGCACATGTTTTGGTGTGGGGTTGGAAAACACATTACATGTTTTAAAATATTATAAACCCCTGCAACATTCTTGATACAGTAGTGACACCCTGGGTGAGTGGTTCCTTGATGTAAAGTGTTTTGAGTGCCTTGAAGGTAGAAAAGCACTTTATAAATGTGACCATTTTACCAGTTGCCTTTTGAATGAGATTAGTATGTTGAAAAAGAACAAACCTCATCACACATTTTTATCGTAATGTCAGCTCAAACTACAGAAAAAAAAAATAAAATAAAATATATATATATATATTTTCCAATAAAAAAATACAAGGAAAAATATTTATAATAATTGCTGTTTACAATGATTGTTAGATTTCACATTTTTATTTTGATGCCTTTATTGTAGCCACATATTGATTACACCGATTCTTTCATCATTATAACAGTATGTGTATTTCAGGGTTATTCATTTATTTAGCCCCTCATTTGCATACATTTGCATCTTATATAATGTGACACACACTGACAGCAATTACAACACCGAACCAGCTTACTTTTTAAGCTCTCATTTATCATCCTTGCCTTGACTGTTTACATGAAAATAAACCCACAATAGCAATCAATTAAAAAACTTTTTTTTTTTCTAATAAAAGCTGTATAAATACTCCTCAGTTCTGGATTTGTCTGCACATGCTTTGATGTGCTAATAAACAGTTGCTAAGCTCCAGAATTTATGTCAAGGTTTTGCTGTTTGTTAGACCCATTTATTGTTTATATTTATGATTGTTCAACTGCAAATGTACAAACACGTAACCAAACAGAGAATGTAGACATTTTACAGTAACATTATTTTCTATTCATTGTAATCCTCAATATTCATGTAAAATGGCTTAATAATAGAAAAGGGTCTATTCCTTCCAGTTGACCCAGAGTTTTTGGAATAATCAAAAGCAAGTACAGAGCAGTAACTCAGTCCCCAAATGCAGAACAATAAAGGATTACTCAATTATACATGAAAAAAAACAAAACAAAACAAAAACAAATGATGAGTTGGCCTGTCACAATAACAAATTTTGAAGTGCGATATATTGCTGAAGTAGATGTTAAACGATAATACTGAAACTAATTTATGGAACTGACACAATAGGCCAAGAGCATATTTATACCACAAAAACCATTCTAAATCTACAATATTGTTAAAAAAAAAACAAAAAAACAAAACATGAGCTGCAATAAATAAACAGCAGAAATTAGTAATTAGTTTAGTTTGCATGTATAATAAGTCATAGAAGTTATTTATTCAACCTTCTACAGCTCAAATCTTATCATATACTGGTAGCCACAAAATAACCAAAATCTCCTGAGTAGTGCAAAGAAAATGTGCACATGATAAACATTGACCCAAAAAAAAAAATATATTCCATCTATCATATATTGAATGATCGACATAGTAATTATTGTGGCCTAATGATGAGGGAATGCTGTTATAACATGGTTAAAAGCTCATGAAAGTTAATTTCACATGACATGTTTACTTTAAGGTCCAAATATCCTAAAATAGAGGAGTTATTGTTGGTTGTGTACTGCAGTGTTAGAGGAGTAACCTCGGGTGAGCCTCTGGTTTGACAGGCCGTCATCTGTGCGCTGTCTGTTCTCCATGCGCCTCTGTAATCACGCTGTCAGCTGTCATGGTGTGTTCTTGTGTGTTGTTGTGTACAGGATTGGCTCCAGTTTGTCCCAGAACATGGCGATGGACTGCACCTGTTAGAGGTATGGTCACAAAGGAAGACCATAACGGAACATAAGGAACCGTATTAGTATACACAGTTAGGGCTGAGTTAGTTACCGGTACTCAAAAAGTTAATCACAGTTTCCATAGAGCCTAGATCATAAAATTGTGATTTTATAACATTTTTTGTAAACTTAGTATCTTTCTTCAAGGGATAACGGTTTCATTTGTGAGGTCACATTTCACTGTGAAATGGAAAAAATGGAAGAAAGTGTCTGTGTTTGATAACTACACTAAACAAGAAGCGCTGATTCAGCATTTGACAATATCATCAAAATAGCACATGACCTTAGGGTGTCTACATCAGGGATGATGAATCATTGGTCTATAATTAATTTTAATTTGATTAATTTGGCATTATTATGAAAAATGTGTCACACTATTTTGGTAATAGGATGGTTATGGCATGGTAACTATGGGATAAATGTCTTCATACTGGGTTAGGGTTTGAGAATATTGTAGAAAGTACAATGTCAGATGTTTTTAATTAATTACCATGATTACACTTTTGGTTACAATGCTGGATAATTTGTTTAGTATACTGTACTGGCCTCTTAATGTTCTCTTAATAATGATTACGCTTTTGGTTACCATGCAATTTGAATTACCTTGCTGTTAGATAAAGTTCTACCAAAAATGGGCACATCAATCTGTTTGCATATAATGAAAACCAAATGCAAGTCTTATAATGTCATTCAGTACAGAAAATATAGTATTCACAAAATACAGCAGTAACTCTGATTAGAAATGGTGTTAGAAATATACCAGATTAGTTGAATTGTGCTGAGAAGTATGCTTTTGACCTTTTGTGATTAAAAATAGAAGCTTCCTTAAAAACATCCCTTACTCTTTATGTGATAGTTGCTTATTGCGGCATACCAGTGTATACCAGTGTTTCCAAACATGTCCTTAAGATGCTTGTGCCGGCTTTATCCAGTCTTGTAATTATTTTTTCATTTCTCTGTAATCCTTTTGTCATGGCTAGGATGTGTTTTGGTAGGGGTCAAGTGAGGTCAGGTCATGCATCTCAAGCATTTTAATAAGATTCAGTTGTGAAGATTACACATGTACTGATACCTGTTTATATACATACATACACACACACACACACACACACACACACACACACTCACACACACACACAGTTGTCAGTACATGTGGAATCTTTTCCTAACTTTATGACTATTAATTGTGTGATTTTAATTGTGTTTTGTTATATTTTTTACGTATCACATTTGCATTATTATTATTGTTATTTTTTACATTCCCCTATATACATGTTGAATGTGTTGTCTATTTATATTCATATTTTTGTGTTATTATTTTTTCTTTACTTTTTCTTTTCATTGCTCTGGAAAGAACTTAAAGGACAAAATGTTGCAGGTATTTCTTTTCATGCATTGTCTCTGTCTCTTCATCTGTGTTTGTTTTGTATTCCACCACAGTTTCTACATTTTAATCAGTTTGAATGACACAATAACCACTATACATAGCTGGCCTTAAAATATTAACATATTAATATTTGGAAATCAATAGTTTTTTGTGTGCTGGTTTAGTATGCAAGTAAATGTAGCATGCACTGGCACTGGAACTTTCTAACTTTGATCTCTTGATCACTTTGTCACATGTGTGTTTTCCGAAATCAGAACTATGATACAAAACTTTTTTCATATTAAAATATTTCTTTAATATACTTAACTAAACTTCTGTTTAGTAAAACTGTGGTGTGTAAATACTATTTCCTTGACCTCTGCTACAGTTCTTTGATTAAGAGATACTCAATACCTATTAACATTTTGCTGTGTTTTCATGTTTCAGCTGTGTTATAAATTACCAGCTGTAGATACTTGTCCATGTTGGGATTAAACCACTTCCACCCAACATGCTGCCCTAAGCTAAATATCACTGAAGGAATGTCGTTCCTGCAGCAGTTATATTAAATCAGCGTTAACAGATAAATGATTAAGTCACATCAGCAAATATCTAATGTATGTTCTTCATTGTTCACGTTGTGTGTCATAGGTCAAGTTACATGTCCCCAAGCACAAATGTTGCCTACAGAGTAAGACCAACCTGCAGTTTTCCAAAGAGCTACTAGAATTGTTTTTGCAAGAAGGAATCCTAATTCCTGCTCAAATTAAATACCACATACGCCTGTCACCTGAACAAGAGCTAGAAACTGGTGAGTTGCCCATCAACACTGTCATAGACTTGTATGTACGATTTCTTATGCATCCACATTCCTTTAGATATAAAGAGCAAATCTATTAACAAGTCATTTGTCTTGACTTTAACTGAAGTCTAATTTTATGCATAACACAGTTTCTGTATAAACTAGCTATTACTGTAATTGTATCCATTTGGTTTGCGCTCACGTGCTTGTAAAATGTATGCACTCTCAAAGATGAAAGAGCAGCCCTAATCACATCTGATCACATGTGATCACAAGGCTTATGATCAGAATGAACTAATCCTCCAGCGCCTCACATAACAGCTGTATCAGCCCTCTCCTGACCAGTGCCGGACCCCATTATAGGAACACCACTTATTCATGATCAATATCTTCCCTAATTGATCACAGGCCAGATGTATAGCACGCATGCTATTTAACACATTAGTATTCTATCGGCACACAGTGCAAGCTGCACAGCTACAAGATAAGGCCAGATGTAGTCATGTAGATGCACAGTGTGTCAGAGTCAGAGAACAGAGGTCTGTGAAGTGCTAGAAAGCCTCCTTCATTTCCACTTGAAACTGTGGTTTGGAGCCATATCCTCTACTCTTATCAGTTTGATAAACTGGTTTTGCATTAACGTAGGTGTTTATGTATTTAAAATACTAATTTCATCTCCATATTATTATCTTGAACAGCATAGTGTAAAGCTTGCCACACACTACAGGATTTTTCAGTCTTAAAACTACTCTTGCCTTTTTACTTTTTAAAGACGACTTTGAACTGGATCGTATCACTTTTTGCGAACTAGGTGTCATTACTTGCGGAGGACACATTCTAATGGTTAATATGGATGACAAAACTGCCATTTAACAACTTTACAAGAGGTGAGTAATAAAGTCATCTTTAAATTATTTTTGCCATTTCCTGAGCTTGTATCATAGACTGTATATATAAGTGGGCATAACTAACTTGCTAGCGGCCACGTTCCAAATTGGAAGTGAACATGGGCACGCGTCCGGTTCCACTCACTTAGTTCACTTCTTTATAAAGTCTGTGGTTTGTATCTTGCGCCTTTGTGTCCGTCACTCTACTGGTGCCAATCAGAGGTGAGTCATTTTGCACCTGTAACTGACAAAACTGTCCTTGAGATCGTCACCAATTTCATCTACATGCTGCCTCGATGGGTTACCCACAAGATTTCTAAGTCTGTGCTCAACAGTTTGCTATCATCACTTGCTTGCATAGTTAACATGTGACTTCAATCCAAGAGCTTTGAAACCTGTGATTATCAAGCCTCTCCTAAACAACGGCAATCTTGATGCCACAGTACTGAACAATTACCGACCCATCTCAAATCTGCCGTTTTCAGGCAAGTCCTTGAAAAAGTTGTTTACCAACAGCTTACTTTCTCCAAATTAACAACTGATGTTTGCAGTCAGGGTTTAAAGCCCACCACAGCACTGAGACTGCTCTTATCAAAGTGACAAATGACATCAACCTGAACATTGATGCAAGAAATTCTCAGTCTTGACCCTGTTAGATCTGAGTGCTGCTTTTGACACTGTCGATCATGGGATCCTCTTACAGAGACTAGAGGACTGGATGGGCATCTCTGGTACTACACTAAATTGGTTCAAGTCCTATCTAGAAGACTGGGGGTACTGTAAACTGTGTCTCAGATCACATGACCCTGACCTGTAGGGTGCCCCAGGGGTCAATCTTGGGACCCCTTTTGTTCAATCTCTCACTGTTAGCCCTAATACTCAGCAATACTATGCACTAGCACAGCTATGCAAATGACACTCAGATCTATGGCTCACTGGCAGCAGTCTTGTCTGAATATAAACTCAGACAAGACTGAAGTCATAGTCTTTGCCCAGAGAAACAAAGAGAAAGTGTCAGTAGTCACCTCCAGTCTCTCTCTCTCTAAAATCTTCAAATCAGGCTAGAAATCTAGGGGTAATAATGGACTCAGACTTGAACTTCAACAGCCACATCAAGTCAATAACATCTGCTGCTTTTTACCATCTAAAAATATAGCAAAAGTCAAAGATAAACTGTTTAAACCAGACTTGGAGAAACTTATCCATGCATCCTGCTCACTGGCCAAACGAGCGCTAAGACAGCTGCAGTACATCCAGAATGCTGCTGCTTGGGTCCTGACTAGTACCAGGAAGTACATGCACGTGTGCTCAGGTCTCTGCACTGGCTTCCTGTGGTTCAGAAAATAGACTTTAAAGCAGCTCTGTTTGTGTAGAAGTCTATCCATGGCCTAGCACCAAAGTACATCTCTGACATGTTAGCGCCATCTCATACTCTGAGGACCTCTGGGACTGGCTTCCTGCTGGTACCCATGGTCAGGACTAAACATGGGGAATCAACGTTTCAGTTTTATGCAACTAAAACCTGGAACAGTCTTCCTGAAGATGTCTTTACTTTGACAATGTTTAAATCCTGTTTAGCTGTGCATATGACTGAAAGGTTTTTATTCTGCACTCTTTTCTTTTAAAGTTCATTTTATGAAGTTTATTTATGTTTTGATTTGTTTGTCTTTCTCATTCTGTAAAGCACTTTGAATTACTTTGTGTACGAATTGTGCTATACAAATAAACTTGCCGTGCCTTGCCTTGCCGTGGTGATGTTTTGTGGTTACAAATTTACATTATGACGTTATTAGCTCAGAGCCGCTTGAACACCTGACACACGAGAAGCGCCGCAGCTTAAAAATTGTATATGAGTATCCAAAGTTGGGTCACACTTACCCGAAGTTGGGGAAAAGCAAATCAGGTCCTAAATTGGGCAAATTATCCTGTATTGTGTGGTGGGCTTAAGCTCAAAACTTAATTTTACTCAAGAAAAAAGTAAGATTTCAATGACAATGAGAAATAGTATAGTTTACGGAAAAAGTGTGTGGAAAGATTGAAACATACTTATTATATGCCAATATATATGTCAATGTGTTTTAGGAAATGAGAGTGTGGCACTGATCTACCCTGTGTCAAAGAGCCTTTCAGACTGGAGACAGACAAAGACCAGACCTGCTGTCAATCAGAGAGTGCACCGTGACCACGGCTCGGCCCAGCAGCCCACGGCAGCCCTCCTCTTCCGAGGTCAGTTCAAAATGTCACACATTTTGTATGGTTAGATTTATTGACTATATATGAAATATTTTTGATATAATAATACAATAATTCTCCATCATGTACTGTACATGAATGTGAAGATGGAGGAGGAGGCTAGCCCATCACCTAGGTCCAAGCCTCGCTACACAGGACAGGTCCGCCTTTGCACTGCCCGTTACAGGTAAAGATCAAGGTTTTTGTTTAACAGACACAGCTTTTAATCATATTTTATTATGTCCTTTTAAGTTACAACCCTTATGATGGACCAAATGAACATCCTGAAGCAGAGCTCCCACTTGTGGCTGGGAAGTATCTGTATATTTATGGCAACATGGATGATGATGGTTTTTATGAAGGTAGGAATAAGAGATATTTTTATATTTTATAAGAAATTGGATTTCTCAAATAGTTACCACAAGTCTGGTAGACACCATTAACTCTGATTTCTTTAATATCTCACACATATCATAATTTATAAATATAGACCTTGTTAATTTACTCTTTGTAAGTGGTGATTGATGTGCTATCTGACTAATCTCTTTGAGTTATGAGCGCTTCTCTATCACAATCAATCCTAATCCCTACAGCGAGCAATCCAGACGTCATTTTGCGCTGAAGACATAGTACAACTCATCTGCCGTGATTCATTAGCCGTGGGTGGTGAGGTAGCATGGCATTGTGGAGGAGCCTTGTGTTATGACGAAGGAGAGAGAAGCAGGCTTCAGCCCAAGCTGTTGTCAAGATGGGACCTTGGTTGCTTTTAGCCTGATGACTAATCCAGCAGGGCACAGCTTAATCATGTGCACACTTATACTGCACACACTGCAAATACATAGGCACACACAGATGGCCTCTGTGTCTCCAGAGAAAACAACCCTGACGGACAAGAACGATTTTCAATGGGGACATGCTCCCATGCTACAATGTACAGTGCAAGCCCATTTCCCCCAAACAAACATGCTCTGC
>KN469129.1:18326-31758 GCA_000787095.1 Periophthalmodon schlosseri
CACAGGGACAATGAGGTTAGCTTGATTCAATAGGCACCTTCATATTCATACATTTTTTAAAAGCAACTCACATAATCTTCTATCTTGTCTTTACAATTTGGCTTGAATTTGTCTCAGTCCCCAGCCTTACCTATTACTAATACTGTGTGTGTGTTTTTTTTGTCTGAGGTGTAGTGCTGGAGAGTTTAGGGGACCACTAGGGCCCAGTGTTTCCTTGGAGTACAAAAGGCGTACCTCCGCTGCCTCCTCTCACTCAGCTCTCTATCCTCCGGTCCCCCACACTGCAGCCACTGGTGTTCTTTTGTTTTGGCACCTTCACACACCACAAAACACAAAATGTTGTCTTACTGATTGTCATTCACACCACACACACACACACAGCACACAATTCAGACACACTGGTGACAGGAACATAACTATTATTGTTGTTTTTAAATAAATGTCTGAACAAAAGGGTTAAAACTCTGCCGTCATTGTCCTCACCTTTATTTTGTTACAGTCTTTTGAGCCAGGGTCGTAACAAATGCTACGATATGTTTATTCATTTTCATTGTTATAATATGAATATTTCATTATAAACCAAAACTTCACCATTGTTTGAGGTTTTTGTGCTTCATATTCTTAAATAAAAATTTCAAACTTCAAAACTCAATCGTTCAAAGTAAATACATTAAAGTTTTGAACCTGATTTCGATACTGAGGAGGAAGCTTGATACTCAGTACCAATTTTGATTCCAGAATGATGATAAAAAACACAATTTTTAGACAATAAAATGTAAATTTCAACACAAGATACATATAGCACTTTTCCACTTTCAAAGCACTCAAAGTTTACATCAAGGAACTCACCCATTCACACAGTTTACATCAGGAACTCACCCATTCACACACACATTCACACACCAGCGTACGCAGATACTGGTGGCAAGGTGGATTAAGTGTCTTGCCCAAGGACACAACAACAACATTCATCTGTGAGAGCCGGAATCGCATTGCCACCCTGTGGGTCACTGGATCGGACTGCTCTACCAATGATTTTTATGTCAAGAGAAGGATTCGAAATTGTAGTTTCTTTAATATTACTGTGGATTTTATACAGTTTTGATCCAGACCACTCACAAAACTATTCCTTTCCTATTTCTGTATATATGGGTTTTTTTTCCAGTATTAATATGTAACATTTTGATCATGGTTTTATGATCGATTAGTATCATGGTATATTTTTTTGACATCCCTATGTACCACAGATGTCCGAGACCAAAACTACTACATAAACTAGATGCAGGGAGTAGCAGTGCTGACTGTGTTTAAAGGTGTTGATGTTTTCTTGATCCCTAGTCCCAGAGTCAGAGCTGTAGGCTGCAGTAGGAGGCAGGACCCGATTAGACAGTGTCTTTGTTATGTAATTCCGTTGCATATCCGTCCACAGCTCTGAGTGCGGAGCAGCTGGCCCGGCCTGTCGCTGATGATGGCACATGTGTTTAGCTGTGGCTCTTCTGTGGAGATTCATGCACCCACAATCTCCTTAAGGACCCATCCGGAGACACCCAAGGGCCCAGGGGACGCAGAGCTCAGCTGCAGCCGCTGGAAAGGCACTATTTATAGAGTGGACTGTGTTGATCCTGAACCAGAGTGTGCTTATTCACTCTGATCAATTATTCACTCCTCATTTTCACATCTCTTCACTTGTGACCAGGTTTTGTCTTTCATTCCGACCTCAGATGTTATTGACTTTTTGTCCTCCTGTTCGAGAATGTTAAGGAGAAAAATTTCTCACTGTCTACACTTCATGATGTAACCCCATTTCATTTATCAAGTACCGTTTTAACACTGTTTAACTTTCTGGAGCTGGCACCTCACCTGCACAATTCCATGTAAACAGAAAGTTAAAAGCAGACTTTGAAACATCCTTCACGGAGAATGGAGTGGTATGCCATACTGTGGAATACTGGAACAACATTTTTATGAAGACAAGCAGATGAGGTTGGGTTTGTGAAAATGTAAATCCACTCATGGTTAGGACACTTGTTTTTCTATGTACTTCAGTGCAATAAAAGCATCCCAAATGAAAAAAACATGCTGTTATTTGCAATTTTTTTGGCTAAAAAGTTATGCAATAGTGCTTTAAGAATCTATAAATTGTAATTTTCAAATTATAATTTTAACAATATCTTTTGGGAATATTTTACAATGCATTCTACACCTTTTTGTCATCTGCAAATTTCCCTATCATTAATAATAAATGTATAAATAATTGAATGATGATCACTGTGCTTCCACAAGGCTCTGTCCATTAGCACCTCCATGTTTGGCTGTGTCTGTTCTTGGCTCACCTGCCTGTGAGGACTGAACCTGTGCATGCTACCTGTGTATATGTCTGTGTGTGTGTGTGTGTGTGTGTGTAATGAGGGTAGTCCACATCTGCAGCCCGCCGAGTCAAAGCAACGCAGGTGTTTCGTTTTTTTATTTATTATTTCGTTGGAGGAAGAAGATCTCTAATCATTCGCAGTCCCTCGTCAAAATGATTCTTGTGGCGGTGAGTGCTGTCGGTGCTTATTTTAATATTGCTCTGGCTAGCATTCTCCCTCCCAGCACGCACGCACCTGCCGTACACAGAAAACAGCCAAAACACCTGCACTAGCGCTGAGTCTCCCAGGCCCCTTGATCGAGAGCGCCGCACCTTCTTCTTGCTTATTTCCTCATTTACATTGCTCTTGCAGCTTTTGGGATACATTTTGAAGACCAATCCCTTCCCACTCACAGAAATCACTATGTATAAAGTCACCAGTCTTGGTAACTTTTGGAGATATTAAAAACAGAAAAAACGCATGTGGGTCTATGCAGCATAATGAGGTCAGAGCCATTCTAATAAGTCTGCAAGATACAGGGCTAGAAGCTATGAGAGGACGGGATATGAAACAGGAGAGTTTTAGGCTAAAGTTCTGACTAAAGAGAGGGGACGCGCCTTTAAAAACTGCAATTTACAATAGAACACTGGCAGCTGTTGGCCAGAATGTTATTGGAAAAGAATAACTTTGACATGAAATAAAAGGCCACTTCCCGAGTGTTTGTCGATATAAACAAGAACATTTCGTTGATTTGCAGTAATGTGGGCATTCTGTTACTGTTTATTGGTCAATTAATAATACTACACAAAGCAAAATGGTCTAAAAAATGTTCAAGGACTTTGTTTGGCTTTGGTCTTTCTGGGTGGAAAATGAATGTAATTTTATTCCACATACATTTTCATAAACTTTATAACACCTGATTTGATTGATTTATTCAGTCAATGCTGTGTTTTTAGCTTAATTTAAAAAGCAGTTATAAATATGCAAATATACACTTATTAAATCCTCCATTGTGTTTCAAGTAAATTACTTAAAATGGGTCTCCGTGGTCTGTCTGCGTTTGAAACATTTGAAAAGCTATAGCCTGAAGATGCACATGGTAAAAGCAGGTGGGCTGATTGTCTGGGTCCCGTAGATGTATAGAATAATAGAATCCACCCACCGCTTGTCATCCACCTCTAGAATAAAGTGTGCTGTCAGAGCCAGAGATTGAGCCAACAGCTCCCAGTGTTAGACAGGTCCTGTACCTATAGGCCAATCTGCCAGCCAAAAGCTCTGCCTCATGTGGTTTATTCTGTGGGAACGATGGGCCTAATTTCACCTGTGGAGTGTCTGTGTGAATGGGGCAGAGGCAGGCCTGTCACACTCAGCGCTGCCATGATAAATAGTCATTTACTGTGGAATGGCAGCAGGACCGGCACGTACTATGTGTTTTTGGAGAAAGTTTTCTCCGACAGCACACACCTCCAACCGTAAGACACATACAGAACTCCAGGCCTAAGACACGCACAGAGCTGCAGCCGTAAGACACGCACAGAGCTTCAGGCCTAAGACACGCACAGAGCTTCAGGCCTAAGACACGCACAGAGCTGCAGCCGTAAGACACGCACAGAGCTCCAGGCCTAAGACACGCACAGAGCTGCAGTCGTAAGACACGCACAGAGTTCCATCAGCAAGACACGCACAGAGCTGCAGCCGTAGGACACGGACAGAGCTGCAGCCATAAGATACGCACAGAGCTGCAGCTGTAAGACACGGACAGAGCTGCAGCCATAAGACGCGCACAGGGCTTCAGACGTGCACAGAGCTGCAGCCATAAGACGCGCACAGGGCTTCAGACGTGCACAGAGCTGCAGCCATAAGACGCGCACAGGGCTTCAGACGTGCACAGAGCTGCAGCCATAAGACGCGCACAGGGCTCCAGACGCGCACAAAGCTCCAGCCCTAAGACACACCTGTGCTGCCTGGCACTCACCATAGACTGTGACAGAGGATCTATTGCTACATGTCACATCTCTGCTGCTTTAGATGGATTATATAATGCACTGAACACTTTGAAAACAATGATTCATTACCACATAAAACTTGTGTACATGCATAACTAATGACTAATTACATTTCGTGCACTTGTGCTATTAAGTGACTTGCTAATGCAGCAAAGTCAAAAGGCTAAACAAGCACAAAACATAATGAGAAAAAACAATATTATATTCTCAATACAGCATTCATTCAGCTCTTGAAAAAATCTTCAGTTTCATCTTCAGTAAGTCTCATTAAAAAGCATTTGATTATACATATATGGATCTTTCTATCTTAAATCAATCAATATGTATGGCAACTTTGAAATGTTTTGTCCTCAGGGATACATGGGTAGTCCCCAGCTAGAGAATCATCATTTATCCATATTTTGAAGCAGTTTACAATACACTTAAAAAAAACAAAACAAAACAGCCTCGACTTGTGTTTTATTGCACTGAAACAGAATTATAGAAACGCAGTAAAGTGAAGTTTCTGGACAGAGGGTAGTGCTAAATCCAATGGTCATTTGTGACACATTTGAGTTTGATATTAACAGCTCCTTCCTGGTCAGCTCCAGGCCACCTGTTATGTCAATGAGGAATGCCAAGCTAACTGAGCTACGAGCCACAATGTACACCATAGCAGCAGTGTTGGGATTGTAAATGGTGGGCAGGGTGTGTTTGTCATAGATACTTAACGTCACCCGCTGTGCACCCAAGAGTAGTCAGGCAAAAAAATAATAAAATTAAATAAAAATTCTTCCATCGCATGAACCAAGCCCACAGCCAGTTTAGCTCAGCCCTCCCTGTGCAGTGTTCACTTTGCATGTATTCATTTTTTGTACAGAATGAGTAAGTTCACACACACCTCCTCACATCCCACTTGCACACTCTATTGTGTTGCTGCAGATAAGTAATCAACAGGTTACCTAAGCACCACCCACCGCCATTACTTCTAGAACAAAAAAAAAACTTTAATTTTTGACTAGCAGGTGTCAGATTGTGAGAGATCCGAGGGGGCGACAGCACAGATTGGCAGCCTTGCCTTTGTCAGTCAACCCCAGGGCAGCTGTGACCACATAAGTAACTTACCACCACCGAGTGTTAAATGAATGACTTTGGGTGTCTTGAAAAGCTCCATATAAATCCAATGCACTATTATTATTATTATTATTATTATGTAGTTGAAGTTATAGTGGGGCTACTACTGTAAATGTAATTAAATGTACTTTATTTCCTGAAATTAATTAGAGTAAAGCATTGGTTTGAGTACTTTTTCATTTCATTGATTCTAATTCTGAATCTAAAACTCTGCAAAAGCCCAGAGTTATTTTGATAGCCACACCAGCGTCTTCTATAGAGCAGCAGATCTGTGCTAAAAGGCCTGCCCATACTGTTCACATCGCCTGTGTGTTTGTGGAGGAACCTGCTTGTTAGTTTTGTTAGCTTTTACTTCTCCAACATTCTGTCAAGACCGAAAAAGAGATTCGCAGCAGACACCCTGTATGTGTGTGTGTGTGTGTGTGTGTGTGTGTGTGTGCATCTTTGGAAGAAAAACCTGTTTGATGATAGTATTAACCAGACAGCTGAGCAAGGCTGGCACTGCAAAAACCCACGGAATATAACTCCCATAGAACCTTCTCTCCAAGTCCGTATAGGCTGCAAATGGCACCCGTGATATAATGCGAGTCTTGTGCTGCCCAGACTTCAGCCTTGAATCATTCTTTCGCTTCCGTTCAAATGAGATATTGATTTTGAAGCGAGTTCCTTTTATTACTGTGTACCTGCGCCAAATCTACTGGATGTTTTCACTATAGCAGTAATCACTCTAAAAGCACCTGCAAAAAGGCCCATTTCCGCGAGTGGATAAATCAATCAATTAGTCATTTGTGTTAAGTATATGGCTCTTAATAACCAGGCTTTCATGATAAGATGGAGTACAGGCCTACAGGTGCAGCCCAAATTAGAGGGAACTGGAAAAAGTCAGTTTATCCCAGTAGTTTGCAAGAGAAAATGGTCATAGAGCCTTGATACTGACAGAAATATTCAGAGCATTTTATTAGTGTGATGATTTTAGCCTAAGAATACTAATAATATATAGCCTTCTTTTGGACACTCAAAGAAGATGCTCTACGTTACACTGGATTATTCATTTACTGCCCAAATTCAGTGATGGTAAGCTGCTATTAGTCACAGCTGCCCAGGGCTTGACTGACAGAGAAAGTGATGGCCAAACTGTGCCAAAAGGCCTCTCTGCAGTTCTACTGTACTGTAGGTTTGTTCATAAATGAATTATGTTGTGATATTTAGGGCATAGTGAGCATAGAACATTATGTTATTCAGTACCATATAAACAGTGGTGGATAAAGTACTCAGTGTTATTGCTTGAGGTAAAAAGTTACTCAAGAATAAAATAAAAGTATCACATGAAAAATCTGCTAGTAAAAGCATTTAAGTACCCGTTTAAAAATACAGTTTAAGAGGAAAAAGTAAAAGTATTTCACACAGTGAAATACAGTGTTGTTAATTTGTTAAATGTAGTGATATTGGTTAAAAATGTATACTTATTTTGGTCAATAGTAGCAATGCAAATTAATTTCTTAATTTTTTCTTATGAATTTTGTGTGTTTATTTTTGCTCAAAGCCGAAGCTTGAACTCGAAATCTTTAGTCAGGATGTTACCACGAACATGGTAAAAATAACCCCTCAAATCATATGAAAAGTACTTTTTACTTTTCAGTCCTGTTCAAAAATACAGTGGAGTAGAAAGTACAGATACCGGCTCTCAAATGTAGTGAAATAAAAGTAAAAAGTAAACACTGTAAAATTTACAGTAAAGTTAAGTAAAGTACAGATACCTAAAAATTCTCCTTAAGTACAGTACTACTTGTACTTATTCGTTACCTTCCAACACTGCATATAAAGATACATTTTGCAAACTTTTACAACGATATCTGTATGTCAGTGTCAAAATCTTAAATCATGTGATACAAAGTGTGGAAGAAGCAGTAATAATCTCATTAAAGCCCTAGTATGTAACTTTTTTACCAAAAAATAGACTAAAATAAAATCATGTTGTTTTATTTTTTATTATGAAAGAGTTTATTGAAAAACAAAACATTTGTCCTTACTGTGTGCGGGCTTGCATCTCCACAGACCTGACTCTTATTTGGCCTAGATGAGGGCCTCCTTCTGCTTGTTTCCATGGAAATGTTATTCCTTTTGCTAAAATCTTTCACAGTATGGCATACAACTTATCTATCTTCATAGAGAATGTTCTGAGGTTTGGTTTTAACTTTAATATTTCCATGGAGCCGTGCAGTTTTTCCACGCCCAGAAATGAACATACTATCTCTTTAACACAAGACCAGACAAAAGAAACGTAATGGACAACAGATTGTTTCAAATGGAGAGCAGACGGAATAAAGAGGAATCATCATAAAAACAATAATACGTTTTGATGGTTTTCCCGCCAGCCCCCACACCTCTTCTACAGTGTTTTATCAGTGAGTTGTGGGACCTCATATTACTTTTTAAGCCGTGTCAGAGTTCAGAGGCGCTCGGTGACAGAGATGGACTGAGCCGTTAATCTTACTGAGCGATCTCCACAGACACGCAGACACTCTTTAGTCTGCGATCGCCTGCAGCAGTGTCCACCTCTCTCCCGTTCTCTCCTGCTCCCTCCTGAACAGTGACAGCTGAAAAGAGCGCCGCATCCTATAGAGCTCCTATCTGCTCCGATCGCCCGCCCAGAGGAGAGGAGAGATAGAGAGAGGAGGAGGAGGAGAGGAGGTGTGCTGCTGCGGCCGTGCTATCAAAGTCTGTCAAGGTCACTTTGCACATTGTTGGCCTCTGTGAAAACTACTGGCAGGGCTCCCTCAACAATACGGCACTTTTGTCAAGGGCCTATAGGAACTCAGCGAGAATAATATAATAACATGTTAACATATATAGTAATACCAACATATACAGTTATACCAACTAAAGACTTCACATTCACATCTGGACATTTTGGACCCGCCTCTCCGTGGATTTGACCCGTAACTTGTCCTGGTGGCATCACCTGATTGTCTCCATGGTGATAGTTAAGTTAAATGCCATACTGTTAAACATTTCAGGCAAAGCAATAATATCTTCAGTAGATCAGTTGGTAGAGTGTTTGTCCACTGGTCTGAAGGTTGACGGTTCTAATCTCACTTTCAACCTAAACATCATTAGTAGAGCGGTCCGATCCATTGACCCACAGGTTGGCGGTGCGATTCCAGCTCCCACAGATGAATGCTGTTGTTGTGTCCTTGGGCAAGACACTTAACCCACCCTGCCCACAGTGTCTACACACACTGGTGCCTGAATGTGTGAGTGAGTGGTTCCTTGATGTAAAGTGCTTTGAGAAAAAATGTGGCCATTCATGGAAAAAATATGTTAAGTTGAAGTTAATCTGTTTAGGTCTTGTAAGAAGCTTGTACAAATTTCTTGGTCTTGTTCAAGTAGTTTTTTTGTACTTTTTGTATTCTTGAAAGTATGTATAGAAAAAAAAAAAAAATTAATTAAAGATCCAAGTTTTATTTTGAAAATCCAGTCTCCTCAATCTCCTGTCACTCTGCGCACACAATAGCATCAATTAATACCTGGTTTGATGATGGGAAGGAACAGGAGCCAAGACCCTGATTGGATTCACTTTGTTTTGGAGTCTATTAATGAAGCGCTTTCATTTAACTGCCAGACAATTTTGCAGGTGACCTTTGGCTGTGACCTGCTCCCATATATCGAGCAATGTTTGAGGAGAACTCTTCAAGGGAGATTAATACTGGCTGTGTATGGTGTCCTCTGCAGCACTAATCTGCATGAGATCTGACTTCCTTTCATTAATCAAGACAAGTATGCCCCGGTGCATGGGCCTGTTTACCTCCACGCTTTGTTGTTGCGCGAGCTTTGTTGACTCACGGCAAACAGCACAAATCACACAACAACACAGCACTTCATTTAACTATGGGCTTGCACATATCACATACAGGCTCTGTCGGTGAAAGATGGAGGAGAGCTGCAGGTATGATAATGACTATGGAGATATACGTAATTTGAGCTTGTAGGTTCAAATGTGTTGAAACCATAGAATGTATAAAGAAGTGGACTAAGGGAGTGAGACGTCACCCATAGCGTTCGGCTCCAGTCAAATGAAGCTCATCGAGGCTAGCGGTTATAGGGTCAAATGTGTTGAAACCATAGAATGTATAAAGAAGTGGACTAAGGGAGTGAGACGTCACCCATAGCGTTCGGCTCCAGTCAAATGAAGCTCATCGAGGCTAGAGCAGTTATAGGGGCCAATTTGGATCCAAGTTCCACATTTGGAATTCGGACTGAGAGTATCACAGCAACCAAAGAGCCCATCTAGAGTGAGGCTGTTGAAGGTAACGCCCCTTCCCGCCCGCACTGCTGGTTTTCTAGGGAAGAAGGCGCCTGATTTGTCTGTTACTAATGTTAATATCTTGAATCACGGACACAATAGCAAATAAAAACACCAGGATCATGTAGAGTGGGTCAATATGAACAAAATGACGAGCCTCACAGCAGCAGTTACAGAGAGAGGGGCGACAGTTCTCTGTAAAGTGAATTTGAAGCCACAGTCAATGAGGCTGGAAGTGCGCCCATGCTCACTTCCTATTTGGAATGCGGTGGCTAGGTTGGCTATGTCCATTTATATATACAGTCTATGGTTGAATCTGGTATCATTAAAGCCATTAAAGTCACAAAGCTATGCCGTTCTGATTGGCCTTCAGCTTCGTTTCATTTCACAGAACCCTTTATAAAACGTTTTTTAAAATTGTCTACTGCAGTGATGATTATGTTCGGTTTAGCGCCTGTTGTCAGAATTTGACAGTAAAATGACAACATTAAACTTTACAATTCAATTCAGTTCATCCATTGTTAAACCAGACAAGGATAATACAAACAGTGAACATTTAAGTTTTAAAAAGACAACCACACCAGTGTCTCCACATCTTGGACTGATAGTGTATTGCACAAAATTTTGTATTTGTGAATGACATTATTTCATTTTCTGATTTGTTCAGCCAGCAAATAAAACTGTGCATTAAAGTTCTTAGTACAGCTTGTAAAGTGTTTACTCATGCAGTACCAAACACCTCGGTCGCACTGGTCCATCGTGGCCTCCTCATGAGCACCTGCAAAGCCTCATTATAAGCCACCTGCAGCCTTTGCACACTGGCTTTTTTGTAATGAGTCCAGAGGTGGCCAGTGTACAACGGTGTTTAATATGATTTAAACAATACTTACTTTACAATGAAAGTGTATTTTGATTTTGTTTTTAGATGGTTACTTTAAGTGCTTTATAATGTCATGATTTGTTATGAAATTAACTATAAATCTGATGGTATTTAGCCCACAGTAATATTCTCAAATAATATACAGTTAGTGCTCAAAGGCGTATTTGGCACAGTTTGAACTCTAATAGAGCAGTTTGTGCCTTTAGAAAAGACTACAGTTTATTAATCAGCTTTCTAAACACCCACGGTCAGCTTACAGTAAAAACACATAGGAGCTGGGTACAAAAACTGAAATTATAGACGGTAAGCAGCTTTGAATAGAAGTGTTTCAAGGCACGGCAAGTTTATTTGTATAGCACAATTTGTACACAAAGTAATTCAAAAGTGCTTTACAGAATAAAAAGGACATTAAAATCACAATACAACAAATCAAAACATAAATAATCATCATAAAATTAACATTAAAAGAGAAAAGTGCAGAATAAAAACCTTTCAGTCATATGCACAGCTAAACAGAACCGTTTTGAGCCTGGATTTAAACATTGTCAAAGTAGAGGCCTGTCTCACACCTTCAGGAAGACTGTTCCAGATTATAGCTGCATAAAACTGAAACGCTGATTCCCCATTCCCCATGTTCTGACTCCAGCAGGAGGCTGGTCCCTGAAGTCCTCAGAGTGTGAGATGGTTCATAAGGCACTAACATGTCAGAGATGTACTTTGGTGCTAGACCATGGAGATGGGTTCAAAGGCACTAACATGTCAGAGATGTACTTTGGTGCTAGACCATGGAGAGACTTGTTCACAAGCAGAGCTGCTTTAAAGTCTATTCTCTGAGCCACAGGAGCCAGTGCAGAGACCTGAGCACAGGACTTGAGCACACGTTGTAATGTTATGGAGAGCTCTGAAGGTCATCAGAAGGAGTTCAAATTGGATGCGTTGCTGGACTGGGAGCTAATGGAGATTTGTATTTATGATTTGTACGTATTAAGTAATAGTGTTATACTATTAACATTCCTCTAGAAAGAGCACATATTCACAGTATCTTATTGGACCACAGATCACACTGAGGAGACCCACTGTTCCTTTTACCTTTTCCTTGTACCTTGAGATGCCTCGTATTGAAACCTCTCGTCTTTGTGCTTAAACCACTTTGAGAACCCATAGCTGAGATGGAGCAGATGCCAGACGTCTGCGTTAGTGCCGTAATCAGACTGCCGCTGCTTCCTGAAAGGCGTTCTTTGTGCACATGTGACTTGTCTACAGTGTGTGATGGAGGAGACCAGTGTCATTTATCACTTAGAGAGACACTTTTTCCTCACAGTCCACCCGCTGCACTTCACACGCGCCGCACAAGGTCAACTCAACCAAATTAGCCTCCCACACAGAGCGTGCTCATAAACTTGGTATGAATAATGTGGAAAATTACCTGTCACAAAGCTGCTGAGTGACAACTTTACATCTGCTACATGATTATGTGGAGTTTATTGTTACAGGTTTGGAGAGAATCTTACAGAGACACGTTTTAGCAAGATTTAAAATGGTCCCATCATAGAATCAGCTGATTTAGAGTTAAAGGGCCCATATTACACTGTTTTCTGATCTATGTTATAATGTTGTTTTCTCGTCAAAAACATACCCAGCATATTTACGCATCTTCTCTCAAACGGAAAACACTCTGTTCCACCTTGTGATGTCATGTTGTAATACAGGAAGTGCTCCACTGTGTTTTTAAACTCCATACACCTTCACTAGAACCATTATAATAGAATCATTTCAGCCCTGGAATTGCCAGTCTCTACTGAACTAGAGGTAACAGGTAGCTGTTAATTTTAAAACTACCACTTCATGACATCACAAGTTGGAACAGAGCATTTTGAGCTTTGGAGATGTAGACAGAATAATAATAAAGGATTACTCAAGCATGTGTGAATGAAATAAAACACAGCTCCAGGTATGTTTTTGAGGAGGTAACAACATTATAACATGGCTTAAAGCTCAAAAGAGTAAATTTTGTGTAATATAGGACCTTTAGTCACATGCAGAGAATTAAGTCAGACAATGTAAGCATTGAAATCAGATCAGGTTGCCAAATTTTTTTACTCTCAGTGACCTCAACTACTCTGGCAACCCCACCATCCTTCTTCTACCTGATTATCTATGGTTAATAAAGATGTTCTAGAACTGTAATTAATCTAAAATATGTAGGTTAACACAACATCTCTTCATTATAATTCACGGTGTCTAGTTTGGGCCTCTTTTTGTGGAACCCCTCTTTGGGATATTTGTGAAAAACTACTAAAAAACAAATGTATAGTGACTCAAACCCAACCTGTATTTTTAGAAACTCAATACATAAAACTAATCCCCAGCTTTTCCAAATGCCGCTGCAAGACTCGTCACAAGCACCACATATAGGATCATATCACCCCTGTGCTATAACGTCCCACCACTGGCTCCTGCTAAATTTTCAAATTCTCAGTTGGTAGAGTTTGTCCACTGATCCGAAAGTTCGTGGTTTGATTCCCACTCTCGACATAAACATCACTGGTTGAGCGGTCATATCCACTGACCCACAGGTTGGCGGTGCGATTCCAGCTCCCACAGATGAATGCTGTCGTTGTGTCCTTGGGCAAGACGCTCAATCCTCCAGTGCCTCCAGTGTTTACATGCACTAGTGTATAAGTGTGTGTGTGTGTGAATGGGTGAGTGTAAAGTGCCGTGAAGGTGGAAAAGCACCATATAAAAATGTGTAAAAGTGTGTGTGTGCGTGTATATATATATA
>KN469132.1:0-36587 GCA_000787095.1 Periophthalmodon schlosseri
CCTTTAAATCTGAAATCATTCCAAGTACCACATGCTAGTAGTTCAAGTACCCCCGAGAATCTCTGTACCACTGCCGTATTCCCTCCAACTGTATTGATTTTGAACTTAAAATATCTTCCCCAATCTAATATCAACTGATGCTGACAGCTCATAAATAATTGCATCCCTTGGTAATAACAGTTAATCAGAATTAGCATAGCCGTGTTTTCTCAATGCGTCACAATAGTGTTTATTAATGCGGATTACTGCACAGAGCTCCTTTGTTTGTTATGGAGGCTGAAGTTGCAGTTGAGTTTGAAACTATGAATTCTACCAGACGCTTTACACACACAACCTAATAAGGACAAGCCTTCGTCTGTTACGAGCAACAAGACCTGGACCACAAGAAGACTGGAGACACGATAACCAATACATGATCCCCATGTATTTAATGTTAATATATTCCTCTGCCAGTGTTTTGGGCTTGTCCCCTCTGAACAGACGTGTTCTCAGCTCTACTGGGTTTTCTCATTTTTTTTATTATAAAACTGAAACTCTATACTCAAATGAATTATTCATAGAGATGATGTCCAGCATATATAATGCTGAGCAGGTATTGACACTAAAAAGTCACATTCACAGGACAGAAATGAACCTTGCCTGAATAGCTTTAGAATGATCTCAAGCTGGATCAGAACAAGTATAAGACCACACAGACTAGTACACGCCCATGGACCACTATGGAACCTACCTGGACGACTGGGGGATTACACAGATATAAGGCCACGTGGCAATATAAAAGAAAGTGTGTTTTTTATTATTATCGTGGTATTGGAATCAGTATCAAGTATCGGGTCTATACCCCAGTATCAAAAGTCTATAAATGGCTTAAGTTTATTTTCGAGATGTTAAAAACCACACAGGGGGAAAAGAACATGACAACATGAACCAAAAATACAGCTACCATATTTTCCGGACTATAAGTTGCACTTTTTTTCATAGTTTGGCCGGGGGTGCGACTTATATTCAGATGCAATTTATATGAGAAATATATGTTTTTTTCTTCATTATTATGCATTTTTTGGCTGGTGCGACTTATACTCCAGAAAATACGGTATATGGTATTAGGATTCTATCAGTCTGCTCTTGAGTTGAATACTGTATGGAGTAAAACTGGATATTTTCTTATATTGAGTATTATAGATTTATGATGACACAATGAGAGCACTGGCAATCCAAATTTGAAAATGTAATCGATTTTGTGGAGTAAAAACATAGTATTTGTTAAATTTAATATTGCATATGAACAAGAAGCAAAAACTATAGGGAGGGAGGCTGTACCATCTCTACTTGGTGATATGAGATATTGTGCATTATATATTGTAAACACATAGGAGGCGGGGCTTAAACAGGAAGTGCATGCATGCTATAACAAATGTTCTTGTGAAATGCATAATGAACAAAGAGGAAGTCTGCTGAGTCAAGCGCCTATTGTTCCAGCACAGATTTTAAGGCTTTATACATGTACATTTTTACCTTGTTCATAACCCCACGAGCGTCTCCGGCCACGACAGTAAAACCAAAAACCAGCAGCGGTCAAAAAATGTGCAGTTACCACCAAAATGGGAGCTATGACTGAGCGGTCGGTGAGGTAATCCAACATTGTATTAAAATGAATAGGAAAAAGTCCAAAACAGTTGAAATGTTAGCCAAAGTTAGCAAAGTTTCACCATATGATAATGTTCATTGAATAGTTCCTGTTACTAGTTTGGAATGTTCTCTGTTGCATTAAAAATGAATGGAAAGGTTGAAATGCTTGCCAAAGTTAGCAAAGTTTCACCAAATCTCCATCAAAATCCAAATAGCTTTGCTTGTTTTTAGTATGTTTCTTGGTCTTCTATTTCCTTACTCCAATCTGAGAGTTAGTTCAAAATTGTATATAGAATTTGGAGAAAATTTGAGATTGCAAAAAGTCATAGATCCAGTAAAAGTAAGCCACGTTTCACCAAATCTCTATCAAAATCCCCAAATAGTTTTGTTGCTTGTTCTATAGTCCAGCTTTAATCCGCTCCTTAGTGCTGTGTTGCTCTGTCCATGCCGGTCTCCCGGTCTCTTTCTCTCTCTCCCTCTCGCAGATCTGGATAGCTGAATTCCTTTCCAGTGAAGCAGGGGTCCAGACTGTTGCCGTGGCGCTGCCTCTTCAGAACCAGTAAATAAATGCAACATGAACGAACGGAAATGTAACTACAGCAGTGGGGAGCGCTTTATGAAGGAAACCACACGAGACACTGGCACGCACTTCCTGTGCTACACCTGATAAATGTCTGCATGAAATGAATGGGGTTTGTAATCTAACAATTCATCTTCTTCATAGTAAAGTAACTTACTGATGAACTTTGCTAGTGCCCAAAAAGCAACATTGCATTTATAGAGGTAAGATGCGCATCACATGCTCGTCTCCACAGAGATGTTATTCCTTTGTCTGGAATGTTCCACGATATGGCATTAAAATGATCATTACAGATGTTTTTATTGAGCAGGCTCACCTCTCCACAGATCTGACATGGAACTTGGCCTGGTATTGTCACCTGCTTGCGTCCATGGAGAATTGAAAAAAGTGTAACGCCATACTGTGGAACATGCAGGCAAGCAGGCGGTGGACTCTCTAGCAGAAAAGTTACAGAGTGCATCTTTAAAACAGCTGTAAAAAGAGCGTATTTGAAATGATATAAACCTGTAGTGTAACCGTATAGAGTTATATTTTATGCATATCGTGTTTAATTTTAAATTCATTAACTCCCATCCCAATTCATTTTCCCACCTGGAATATTCAAAAGGTCAGTATAATGGACCATTCAGTTACAGTGTTGGGAAGCAATAGAACGAGACAGAGATTGACTGTTGCTAGGGGTGACTGCCTTCTCATTGGAGCCTGGATGATGATGCAGAGTCCTCCAACAGTGACTCAGGTCTGACTAAAGTTACTGTCACCTCTCCCAAAATCTCCCCTATGTGAATGTGGGTGGGTGTGAGAGGGTGGGAGTGAGGGGGGGGGTTGAAATCAGCTGCTGTTTTGGTCCTAGCAACCTCCACATAAACAGTACACAATCTAATATCAGACAAACCGCTCAATCTTCAGATCCAGCGTGCAATATTCAGTCATTATAGGTCAGGCCAACTGTTACCATGGTGACACAATGCACACATTAGCAAACACTGCCTGATAAGTTTTTAGATTGTCTGAAAACTCAAGAAAAAATACAAAATAGATTTAAACAACACTTTTTCAGGAGCCTGTGATCAATACGAGCATTCATGGTTCTGTTTAGGTGTTTGTAAAAAGGTGAGAATGACTAACTGAAAAACTGTTGGCTATGCTAGCTAGCTTGTGACTATAATATTATTTGAGAGAGACTTGTTTAACAGCACAAATCAGCTCACCTGTTGTAGTTCTAACTAAGTCTGTTAGTTTATGGTCAGACTCTTGAATTAAAGTCTAACAGAGCCTCAGACAGGGCAGTGCCTGCAGTTAGCGTCACACCCTCAGGGAATGTTGATGACATCAGCTGCAAAGTATCAATAAAAAAAATGTATCTATCTTTCATTTATTCAATTACAGGCATTTTTATTGCAAAAAAGAAAAAAAAAACAAAAAAACTTGGCTTTGTTTCCCCTGCTTGTCTGCAGTAAACCCTCAATCTTTAAAATACAAATCTAAAGACACAAGCCAAGGAAGCCAAGTCTTTCAGAATGAAATAAATATATTTATTTGAGTTGTGTTATACTGGGATTACAATACAATTACTACACCTATTCCTGTTGTTATAAGTTTTACAGCAATGACTACTGCTACTGCTACTGCTACTGCTACTGCTACTGCTTCTGCTACTACTACTACTACTACTACTGCCACTATTACCACTACTACTACTACAACAGCAATTACAGTTTTTACAAAGTACTGTTTCAAGCTCTTGCTCCCAGTATTACAGGTGGTTTGGTCAAAAACATGAAGGTGAAATCGAAGAATCGAAGCGCCATTTGTCTAAGAGTAAGATAACCGCACGGTAACAGTTCACAAATTGACATTTAACACAGGAGGATGTGGTGAAAGTGACAGCTCCAGGGCCTCAGAGCATGTTGTGGTGGTGCGACATGTGACCACTGAGGGGCAGCAGAGAGCCACAGTCCTCACAGTGTACACCTCCTGTACTTGTGATTCTTGTGATTTCATTCATCTGTGCTGTGCCTCAAACCACAGCTTCTACAGCAGCGGTCTGACGCATTCACTCTTCACTCTCACCGCAAACAACTTCTTACAACTGAACTACCTCAGTGCAAACATTCATTGTTATCATCAGAAAGAGCCTGTGTTTATGTGGTTGGTCAATGTCATTTTATATTTATGTATTTCTGTCAAATGCATACATTTTTCATTTAAATTGTCATATATTATCAAACACCATATTCATACACCATATATTATCAGTACAAAAAACTTAATCTTAATCTACAGCAAATACACAGTGAAGTATTTGGCATTAGAAGAATAAAAAAAAAAAATCTTGATCCTTCTCATTTCCAACTGTATTTTGTTCTTTGCACTAAATGTTTGTTTCTATCAGTATGGTCCTCCTGGGCTACCGTAGATGCTAGCAGTTGCTCCTGCTAGGCCTGTCATAACAAATTTTGTAGCACGATTTGCAATAAATGATATTATTGAAACTACTTTATGCCACTGATAACAAACAAGATAATTATACAGAATCATTAAAAGGCCTGAGCTGCAACGGATAAATAGCCAATGTGAATCAATACTTAGCCATACGAGTTATTTATTCTGCTCTCTAAGCTCAAAATAATGTCTCCCCATTATTGCAAAGGAATTGTACCCACGATAAATATTGACCCCCAAAATATATTGATCCAGCTATCATTTATTGAATGATAAGTCGATATAGTCATTGTCGTGACAAGCCTCGCGCCTGCTTTATGATAAAACACATTTTGAGGTTGTGGTGAATACATTTCCTGTGATGCTGTCTGCAGCTGCCAACCACAGTGAAGAATCTATATATGGTCCTGGATCAGGTCTCAGAATGCTGACTTGGGAGAAATCAGACACAAAAATGTGACAGTGTGTGTAATACAGACTGGGTAATGTCAGACTACAACATGAGATCAGCACGAATCAAAATACAACTATTACTATTATTATTTGGTGGATTAATCTAGATTAATCTCAACTGAATCAAAATCACAATCTGAATGGACGCTATTAGCAAACCGCAAAGTCTGCCATTTTTGAAGTACCATCATTTCCTCTACAAACAAAATCTCCTGTGTTATTCTGCATAAAAAGTGCTAACCCTGTAGTTTAGATCTGTACAAACATGTTCTCAAATACATTGGCTCCATGTATCAGTTTGTCAGTTCATAGGCCTATGGCAGTGTTTCTGTCAATTCTCCTTGACACGTTAAAAATGTAAACACAATCTTATTATTTAAAAATAAATGGCAAATCTAACCCCAATGGTTGTTGGAAAAATCACAATTAGATATTTTTCCCAAATAGTTCAGCAGCACTATTTGGGGGAAATAGTAGTAGTAATAGCTGCAGAATGCATCTACTAACCTATGGTGCATTCTTGTTTGGCTTGTCCCTTGTCCCTGTATTGTTATCTGTCCCCGCCCAGTATTGGGAGACACTCCAGTCAGCACCCTGCTACAAACAGGACACAGCAAGGTCACAGCTACAAAGCACGTAATATAACTATGACTCCCATGAACTGTGTCAATACAAAAGAGGATTTTGTACTTTGTATCTGGCTAAAAATAAGGGCCAATGAATTGAAATATGGGTTGTATTTTTAAATTGTGGGAGGAGTTAATATGGGTTTGAGGAAGACAAAAATATTCTATTTTTTTGAATAGTGAAAAGTCCTCAAGATGGCGCCCATAACAGGAAGCTGAAACATATGAATAGACCGGTGCAGTAAACACAAACAAATAGAAAATATCAGCTAAAAGTACTAAATAGTCTTGTAGTCATGTTTAACCCACAGGGGAAACAGCTGCAGGAGAGTCAGGAAAAAGTCAGATTGTGCAGTGATGGATGAGAGAGGGACGGGAAGAGGACGAGGACAAAAGTGTGATCGGTCTTGGCTTCAGATCTAAACAGCTGCTGCAGCAAGTATCGCATCTCTCTATTCATAGGGAACACAGTGAACCTGGCCATTCCTTAGAGATTATTTCAAATATTAGGTTTAGAAAAATAGTATTGTAAACAGAATAAAATATATCTGTTTAAACGAAGACACAACAAAATCTTGACAAAAAGGGAATTAATCGGACCTACACTGGACTAAACTAACCCAGTACAACCAGAATCAATAAAACTGCAATTAAAGGTCCTATATTACACATAATGGATTCTTGTGAGCTTTAAGCCAAGTTCGAATGCTGTTACTTCATCAAAAACATACCCAGAGGTGTGTTTTGTTTCATTCACATGTGTTTAAGTGATCCTTTGACTTTATTATTAGTCTGTCTACATCTCCAAAGCTCAAAATGCTCTGTTCTACCTAGTGATGTCATGTAATGGTAGTTTTCAAATTAACAGCTACCTTTTACTTCAGTGTACTTTCTATATTACCAGATGACATCACAAGGTGGAAAAGAGTATTTTCCGTTTGAGAGAAGAACTCGGCCTAAATATGCAGGGTTTGTGTGTTAAACATGTGTGAATGAAACAAACACACCAGGTCACGCCCTCAGGCCAAGTGTCAATGTTTAGCAATATAAACACTTGTAACTGAGTAAAAGCAAGATAGATCAGTTTAATGCCAATCTGTGGAACATTTCAGACAAAGCATTATTATCTCTATATACACAAGCAGGTGGCAGATATTAAAGAGAAAGCACCTTTAAGATTTCACAAAGTATGGCTCAGTCTCTCATATATGTAAAGTGACTATGATACATCCTTTTGCCTCCCACTTGTTTCCAGGCAGCTGTTGACCCTTGACCTCTCTTTAGGAAATACACAGCAGAAACACTTCCTGTCTGAACATGGACATGACCTCAACCCGGATCACTCCACAGATACAAAACCACAGTTCAAAATGTGCAGGGACAAGGGGAAGTCAACCATGTTGAAATGTATTTTAGGATCAGATGTAGTACAGTATGATTAAGGGTTATAGCAAAATGTATATTATGACAAAGACTAGACTTAATATTGCAAATAAAAGCTAGTACCATATTTCACAGATAGGGGGCGTCCTCAGTCCTGCTGGCCCTCTGTACCTCAATTAGCTGCTTTGTCCCCTATAAAATCTTATTCAGCCAAAATAGGCGGATAGTTGTGGACTCTGCCATTTTCAAACTAGCCACATGGTTAATATGTTCACTGATGGGTAACTTAAACATTCAAAAACAAACTGGAAATCCCCCAGTGGTTTCCTATATCCTGGTTTATATTTTACTGTTTAATCAAAGAAAAGCATCAGTCTGTTCCTGTTTTTACAAGTAGGAAAATACTGCACATTTTAAAGTGGATACATTTTACTTTCTACACCACTACATTTCTGAACAGGACTGAAAAGCAAAAGCATTTTTTCTAATTGTCTGAAGCCTGCTGAAAAGGCTGAGAGGTTTGTTTTTTAGCAAGTTCATAATTTGAGCAAACAAAAACATACAAATAAAAACAGTTAGGGAAAAAGAAAAACTATACTGAATTGTTTCTGTTGCACAAAATTCAGCACAATTCTTAATCAAAATCAATACATTTGAAGCCTTATAAGACCTCAAAATCTGTGTGAAATACTAAGTGTAAGTATTTCACTTTTTGCCCCTGTAGCTGTACCTTTACTTAAGTAACAAAATTGAGTACGTCTTCCACCAATGGCAGTAGTATATTCCAGTCCTCTCTCAAATGTTAAAATGCATACGACAGGTTAGACTACTCATTTCTCTAAAACATGGTGAACATTAGATTTAAAATTTTACACATTTGCCCTGTCTTTTCAAGTTTTTGGTAAAGCTCATAATTTTACTACCTGGTTGGACAGATATGACATACGTAGAGGTATGTTACTTAGCAACCGTACTGTTAACAAGGCCCAAAACTTGTCTAAACTACACAGTTATGAAATTACACCTTTATTTTGTTAAATCAATGTTTAAACTCACTGCTTCTTCCTGTATTTTACAACTTTCTGAATTCTACTTTTCTTCACAAACTGCCACTTGATTAATGCTATTGTCTATTGTCCTCAATAGGGACAATAAAACTTTCCTCAGTCCTACTCGGGACGGTCCTGCAGACAGAGGAGTTAGTTTTGTTTAGAAAAACTTGATCCTTTCGTGCTCAGAGACACTGAAGGAGAGATACCCCACGGAGACGTCGTCAGTGGATTATCATGTCCCCCAGTTAGACTAATGAGGCTGGATTAACCCGGACTAACCCTGGATTTAGGCTGGACTAGACCTGCACCAGAACTTGACCCAGTTCACAGTCTGCACTTGAGACCTGCCACAGCTCAGGTTTCCTCAATGGAGCTGAAAGGAAGTGATGAGCGAAAGGACACGACGACAAACCTGATTTAAAATAGACCCAATGGTAAACAGTGAAGTATCTGAAAATATAGCAGAAGTAGTGTAGTAGTAGTAGCAGTAGTAACAGCATTGTCAGTAGTTGTAACAACAGTAGTAGTAGTAATAGTAGAAGTAGTAATAGTAATAGTAGCAATAGAAGTAGTAGTAGTAATAATAGAAGTAGTAATAGTAATAGCCAGTAGCAGTAGCAGTAGTAGTAGTAGTAGTAGTAGTAGTAGTAGTAGTAGTAGTAGTAGTAGTAGTAGTAGTGAAAAATAAGTAATAATATTTTTAAGGCAAGCTATTCAATGTGTTGTAATGTAAACAGTATCCATAAATGCCACACATCAAGTACTACATAAACACTACATTTAATACCTTTTTATATAGTCCTGTTTTGCAGAATACATTTATACTTTTGATACATATTTTCCAATTACAACAAGTACTATTTCTGATTATACTGTAATACGTGTCCCAAAACTTAATTCTGAGCCTCTTTACAAGATTAACACCTCATACTGGTTATAATGAAGTACTGTCTGGTTGTGTGGGCGGGGCCGTCAGGAGCACAGAGCATTTACAGTGACGTGTTTTCATTTGGCTGCTCTTCTGTGACTGCAGTTTGTCTGAGGCTCTGACTGGCTGAACTCCAAGCACAGTGACAGCAGGTCCCGCCCCCTCCGCCTCCACTGTACTACTGTAAATCACACTTTGTCTTGTTGTAACATAATGTTCTCATCAAACAAAGCATCACAGAAGTCACAGTCAAAGATTTTGTACTTACAAGTGCTAATACTACTACTGCTGCTGCTACTACTACTGCTGCTACTGCTACTGCTGCTACTACTACTGCTGCTACTGCTACTGCTGCTACTACTACTGCTGCTACTGCTACTGCTGCTACTACTACTGCTGCTACTGCTACTGCTGCTACTACTACTGCTGCTACTGCTACTGCTGCTACTACTACTGCTGCTACTGCTACTGCTGCTACTACTACTGCTGCTACTGCTACTGCTGCTACTACTACTGCTGCTACTGCTACTGCTGCTACTACTACTGCTGCTACTGCTACTGCTGCTACTACTACTGCTGCTACTGCTACTGCTGCTACTACTACTGCTGCTACTGCTACTGCTGCTACTACTACTGCTGCTACTGCTACTGCTGCTACTACTACTGCTGCTACTGCTACTGCTGCTACTACTACTGCTGCTACTGCTACTGCTGCTACTACTACTGCTGCTACTGCTACTGCTGCAACTGCAACTGCTACTGCTGCTACTACAACTGCAACTGCTGCTACTACTACTGCTGCTACTGCTACTGCTACTGCTGCTACTGCTACTGCTGCTACTGCTACTGCTGCTACTACTACTGCTACCACTACCACTACCACTGCCAATTAATTAAGGATTAGGTACTGTATAATGCCATAGAATTCTGATAACGATTATTGGAAATGATGCTAGTTGAAATATTAAACTGTTTGACAATGCTTACTTGTTCTGACTTGAGCACAAATGAGCAAAATAGAGACATTCCCTTTAAAATGCATGAATCACGGGGTAAGATAGAGTCACCACAGACAGGAGGAAACCAATACAGGGAGGAGATGTAGATTTTGCAGCAGTGCAGTTGTAGAAATAAGCCACATAATCTCAACATGGAGAATATGGAGAGGCACAAAAAGTAGCTCAGAGCTATTTAGAGAAAGCAAAGGCTCTGTCCTCTGTATAACCCTGTATAATATCACAGAGAAGCAGCCTGCAAATATCACTTTATGTTCAACTAGATCACAGTGGTAATTTAAGTACGGTATAATATGTCTTATGGAGATAATTTTGCTTTGCCTAGAATATCCCAGTCTTAAAGGTCCTATATTATGCAAAACTGACTCTTGTGAGCTTTAAGCCATGTAAGAACATTGTTACCTCCTTAAAAACATACCTGGAGTTGTATTTTGTTTCATTCACACATGTCTGAGAAACACTTTATAATTAGTCTGTCAACATCTCCAAAGCTCAAAATGCTGTTCCATATTGTGATCTCATGAAGCAGTAGTTTTCAAGTTAACAGCTCCCTTTTACCTTTTGTTCAGTAAAGACTGGCAATTCCAGGGCTAAAATTACCCAAATGATTCTAGTGAAGGTGTATTGGCATTCCCGGGCTAAAATTACCCAAATGATTCTAGTGAAGGTGTATGGAGTTTAAAAACACAATGCAGCATTTCTTGTATTACCACATTACGTCATAAGATGGAACAGAGTGTTTTCTCTTTGAGAGAAAAACTCATCCTAAATATGCAGGGTTTCTGTGTTAAACGTATGAATGAAACAAACGTGTATGTTTTTGATGAGGAAACAACATTATAACATAGATAAGTTAAAAGGCCCATATTACGCTATATTCTGATCTATTTTGTATTGAAAAATATCTTGAAAAATATGCATTCCTACTGCCTCTCCACAGATCTGACCTGTAACTTGGCCTGGTGGAGTTATGTGTTTAATGTCACACTGTGGAGCATATCAAACAAAGCAATAACATCTCCATGGAAACGAGCAGATGGTGGAGCCTTCACCAGAAAACTTAAAGCTAAAAAGCCAATATATGTGTCAGTTTAAACATGTGCAACTGAAACTAATCACATCATATAAATATTCAAATCATATATCCATCTGTAGGCCTTTGACTTTCATTTAATCATTAATTATTACATTAAAATAAGAACAAAAATTGCCTCAACTTTTTTCATAGACTCCACATGAACAGCCTTGAATGACCCAACATTGCCCTTCCTATCACCAGCAATTAGTCAGTACCAGATAAGATAACAGGCTCATTATTATTATGGCAGAGGACAATGCTCTACAGAACACAAACACGAGGTGTGTATATGACTGACTGAGCCGATCCCTCACGTCTCTGAGGAGGACTCTTCAAACTTCTGGCCACACTCGTCATCTCCAGCTCTGATCAAAGACAATGTGTGTTTTGAGTTGAACTGGAAACATGTTAAGACCCTGGTTCATTACTGAAGCAGCAAATCTGTGACCAGTGACCCTTAACTTGAGCAGAGCAAAAGTGGGATCAGAAATGCTGATTAAACCATGAGAGAGAAACAACAGGCTGAGATAGTCACCGCTATGGCTGTATGAAGGTTGTTTTCTACTTTTACAATATTCTGTACGGAGTAAAGGCATGTTCTTGAACTAGGAGGGCCCTATTTGAATTCTTAGCGGCATGATTCTGTGCAATGCTCAGCCCACAAGCCTACGTCACCCATGCTCCCACTCGACAACTCACCATAAATATATAAAAACATGATGCAAACCTATACACAGCAACTTGGCAAACCTGATGTGCAGTAGTTTCATTAGTGGGATTCACACTGATTGCATTGTGATAGCGCTCTGAAGGATTAATATGTTAATAACATGTTAATGTGTTGTTTTCAGTGAATATGGCATTCTCAAAACAATAAAAGACATGGTGATATGTTATGTGTTGCAGTTAATACCCCATAGAAGTAAAATACCACCTAATCCTCCATCTTGGTACTCCTGACCAACATACTGGCCAGGAGTACCTAGATCTGGAGATGGGAGGCTGGGCGCTGCATTGCTGTTGCCCACTACTCCAGACTGGTTTCCCTTAAGTCTATAAAAAACTATCGAAGTAACAAACAAAAAACTGCAAAAAACAGTGCTGTGTAATTTTGTATCATGTTTTTGTAGATTTCTGGAGAATTGTTGTGTGGGAGCATGAGTGACGTAGGCTTGTGGGCTGAGCATTCGACAGAATCTTACAGCTAACCATAAAGTTCTAAGAACTGAAGAAGCAGCTTGGATGAGCAGTGAAACGTCTTCACTCCCACAAATTTTTGTCCAGTTGACAGATTTTACTTTAGGCTTTTACTCTTCAGACATGTTTTTTTCAGTTCTGTAATATTTAAAATTTGTTTTGTAATTTTTAAAAAACTTTGTGCAGTGACTTGTAGTAACACTGTTGGTCACGGTTCCTGTTCACGGTTCCTCTGGCTTCACATCATGCTGCTTGTGAGTTTTCTCTCTCTTTGTCCACTTCCTGTTTACTTCCTGATGTTCCCAAATAAACCCCACCTCCTGCAGCTCACTGGACTACACTTCCTGGAAACGGTCACCTGGAAACCAAGCATTATCTCAGCATGATCCTGCACTCTGCACATAAACGCTTTGAAAATAATGGCAGAGGATATTTGTTTAACCCTGAGGGAGACAGCACACATGGTTATCAGGAGATGTCTGTGGGACACTGGCCTCAGGGTCCGGATCATATCTAAGAAGTATTTTTAGAGCTTTTGGTGAGGAGCAGAGATGATGGAGGTGATAAACTCAAAAAAAGGAAAGATAACGCCCCATTGTGTGTAGACTCCTGTTGCTTCCCTATTTAAAACCTGAGGGACTACGCTAACTCCCTTAGTCCACTTCTTTATACAATTTATGGGTAAGAAGCTGTTCTTTCATCCACTGTAGGCTTACCGTAAATATAAGGCTTTGTACAGGCACATTTTGCTGCCTGCTCTTTACTGTATATAAACGCTCAAACTTGATGCTCGATACAGATTTCAATAGAGCAATGATGACAAAAACGTAACCACACAAATAATTTTTTATACAAAGAAATAGCCAGCTGACCTACACCTCTCACTCTCACCAAGGACACAGCAACAGCAGAGCAACAGAGGCTTCAAAGGTAGTCATCAGAACAAGGTTTTGCTTGAGGTCTTTTTCAATTTCAGCATCAAAACTGCAAGTAATTTGCCGGAGTTTCTGAGTAATGGGTAAAAGAACTAGATATTAAAAGGTGTTAGATGAAAGTAAACCTTTCTTCCTTTCTAGATTTCGGACTTTCGGATTTCTGTAATATTGTATATAGCCCATAGCTTTAGGCTATTACAAATACTGGCAAACTATTCCTGGTTAGAGTCTATTGACCAACCATGATAAACCAGCCTTTCCGTCTCATTATGTGAAAGTCAGCATGTTCAGAACCAGTAAGTGCCATAACTTCCTCCACAAACAAAATATCTTGTTTTGTTTGTGGATTAGATCTGTGCATGTATGATTTGATGATGATCAGTTTGCCATATTTCAGTCTTTTTTTTAGTCAGTTCTCTTGGACATGTTTAAAATATGACCTTTATAAATCTCAAATCTAATTGCAATTATAATTATATCCTTCTCAAATTGTTCAGCCCTTAAATTGCTTTGCACATTACTGCGAAATTGAACTTAGCTTGTTAGACCAACAAAGCAGGGTGGTCAGGATCCTATGCTATATACCAACCATTGTTAGCTTAATCCTAATTACACTGTTGTGGTCAAAAGGCCGTAGATGCCTTGCTAGTGCTGTAAACGTGATGAAGAACTAGTTGTTTGGACCATTAGCCAAACTGAAAGAGGGGCTACTGTTCCTCTGATGCACAAGCCCCGCCCCTATGCATCAGACTCCTCCCTCTCTCATCCGTACTTCCTGGTGGTCTTAATCGTCACGGCGACTGCACACAAACAAATATTCATGATCCAAGTCAACTGAAAACAAAAAGGGAAAAAAAAATGACTGCATCGGCCCCACTGCCCACACAGAGAGGAGCGACTGTCTCCTGTTTAAGTACACAGGGATTTGGGGCAGTAAAACAAGAACGTTTTACTAAAAAAGAGAAAGTTTACTCTTGTTATCAGATAAGTTTAACAAGCGTTTCAGGAGACAGGTTTATAACTAACCATCAACACTGCAAACACTGAGCCAAGGCTACTTAAACAGGGGCCATTATGCAAAATCGATTTTTTTTTAGCTTTCTACCATGTTATAACGATGTTCCCTCATCAAAAAAGACTCAGACTGTCCAAAACGAAAGTGCAACTTATAAATCATGTTAACACGTTGTTTTCGGCAAATATAGCATTTTCCAAACAATAAAAGATAACACGGTGATCTAAATATGTGGTGTTAGCAATTTATACCCCGTAGAAGCAGAATACTCCCTCCAAAGTTGCTGGTAATATGAAAAAAAAAAAATCGATACAAAATTATAAATCTTTAGTTCATAGATATACTTTTTTTTTTTTCTTGTTGGAGGGTCTGCCACCTACTTGTCGCCATGGAGATGTCTTTGTCTAGAATGTTTCACAGCATGGTATTAAACTTATGTTTCATTTATTAGGTTTTCTTTTTGCTCCACGAAGATAGAGAAGTTTAATGCCATACTGTGAAACATTCCAGGCAAAAAATGGATTTCATTAGTATCAATAAAGTCTGTCTACAGCAAAAATATCTCCATCTACATGAGGTGGCGCACCCTTCACCAGAACATTTACATAGTGTATTTTTAACTTGAGGGTCTTAGTTTCAAATGTCCTTACCCAATTTCACACTGCAGTTGTGCTCTTGGGCAAGACACTTCATCCGGTATTGTCACACGTCCAAAGAATGATGACTTTTGATACATCTTATTAACATGTTATAGATATTTTGTCAGATAAATAAAATGGTGTGATGTCTTAAGCTTGTGGGAGAGTGGGTTCAACAGGACAGGGGTAGAAGGCCGTGGTTTGACAAAGTGATCAGTGGTGTTTTTAATTGAAGCGCGGCTGGACTCAGAGCTCAGTGTGTTACATAAGGGACAGTAATCCACTTTTAATGAGTTTGTGAAAAGTTTGGTTTGGTTGGGACTACGTTACAGACACCTGCTGCTCTTCTGATCAAGGGGCATGCTGGGTAATCACATGAGGAGATAAACAGGGGCATTATGTCATTACGGGTTTTCATCACTTACTATGTGGGACGCAAAAAGTAAAGTGACAAAATGTCTTTCTCATGAAGTATTTACCCAAGTATCCATGGGTTTAAGCCTGATGAAAAAATGGGACTGTTGCTATAGCAAATAAATGGACAAGTCCTCAAAATGGCGGCTATAAACAGGAAGATGAAACCCATGAATAAAACATATGTATATAAAACCACAGGGCAACTGTAGGTGTTTGTGTAAGTGTATATAAACAATGCATTCATAGACTTAGTTCTCTCCATAAAAAGTTCATCATAGGCTTTTTGCTGTATTGGCAATGTCAATTTCAATCAGTCTTTAATTAATTTTGAGCACTACAGCTTATTCTGATTCTCGATATGTGTTGATCTCTGTAGTTTAGTGGGATCTGAAGTTTAAATGGTGACGTCAGGAGCAGCGTGCGGTGGAGCTGACAGCCCATAATGACTGCCCCGGGTCAAGAGCCCTCAGAAAGCCCACAGAGCAGGAGGGGGGTGAGAGGTATCCATGGAGACGAGAACAGCTGGGGTTAAATGTAGGGCCCGTCGCCGTGGTTTTAGGAGCTGTGTTTGTGTGCGCTCTTCATCAGGTTTTGTGTCTTTTGTTTTTGGTCCGTTCCCATCCACTGACCTCATCCTCATCATCAGACTCTCACGACCCTCTTAATGTATCCTGCACAGCTCACAAAGAGGTTTGATCTCATCTCTGACTGCATGAATGTACAGCACAACATTAGCACGCGATTTAACATGTCCGAGACAGAAAACATAGAATGATACCTACACCCAAAGTTCCTGTCCTGATCTAAACCTGGCATCAAATCTGTGAGTATATGCAAATTTACTATATAGCTAAGAGTATCGAAAATCAAATACTAATCAGTACTAAAACTTTGAATAACTATTGAAAGTAGACACTCATTTGAGCAGGTATCAATACTGAAAAAGTCACATTCACAGAACAGAAATGAACCTTTCCTGAACAGCTGTAGAATGATCTTGAGCTGTATCAGAACAAGTATAAGACCAATCCAGACATAACAGAAAGACCTGCTAAAAAACACGTGGAATCTATTATATTTTCCACAAATCTTTCACTTGTGTGTTTAGACTTTGTTCCTTAAACATTACAACATAACCTCTCCTCTCCCTACTCCTCCTCCTCTGTCTCTCATTCATCTCCTTTAAAATCCCCTGCATTTTATCTTGTCCCTGCCTGCCTCTGTCTGTTCTCTGCTCTGTTTCCTTCTCAATGACCTGAATTAAACACCCAGAGCCGAAGCAGTTTGGAGCGAGACGCGCCATTCTCACAAACTCATAAATCTATCACTCTTTTTCTATCGCTCTTTTTCTATCACTCTTTTTCTCCTCCTCCTGTTCCCACCATCCATCTTTAGTCAGTCCTTTCTATGAATTTATATATTGTTAAATAATGACCTAAAAAGGCCCCGCTTGTATTGATCACAGACTCGTGGAAATGTGCTGTTTAAATCTGTTTTGTATTTTTTTGACAGTGTTTGCCAATGTGTGCATTGTGTCTCCATGGTAACTGCTGAACAATCCACCGTAGAGATACATGTAGAAAACCCCCAGTGTTTAAGTATCAACAACACCGTTGGTTGATGTTCAAATATTGCACAAATGTGAATGCTTGCAAAATGAACAAAAGTGCAAGCGGAAACTTGAATTGGTTGAAAGATTGTACTGCAAGTTTCATTTATTTATTGTCAACTCTGTTTATGCTTTTTGACACTTTTATTGCAATAGGTAAGGCAATATTTTGTCATATTTGCTAATCAATGGGCGACAGTAGCTCAGACACTTAACCCTCCTCTCATGTCTGCATACACTTTTGTATGAAAGTGTGTGTGAGTGGTTCCTTGATGTAAAGCTTTGAGTGCCTTGAAGGTGGAAAAGCGCTGTATAAAATGTGACCATTTACCATCAACAATTTCAATATACAGTATCTTCTAAACATATTGCCCATCTTTATCCATAGGTCTGAGGCTGATACAGCACAGCCCACTTCATTTCAATCAGGCGGTCATATTGATTGAATGTGTGTCAGATAAAGCTGTCAGATCTGCAGCTAAAAATACACTGGTGCAGTCACAGTCACAAATGATAAACAACATTTGACAAAGGGAATTTCCCACTATAGAACCATGTAGGAAAAACACTCCAAATATTAAAAAAGTTAAACATATAACTAGCAAACATAACATTCTTGGGTGAATAAATTAAGAGGGACTGGGAAAAATAGCAACAGATGCTGTGAATAAGCTCAGGCTAAATGCTTAAAGCTCAAGTCCTTCAAATTCCCCAGTAAAACTCATGTAAACGGCAATGAATGGAGTTTACTCAGTGCCACAAGACAAACAGCTAGATGCGGGTCAGACAGATTACATTTAGAGTGGAAAAGTGCAAAGCAGGACAAGCCTCGCGTCCCAATTGTGTGGTTCATATTTATGTGACTTTACTTTTCAAGAATTTGAGAAGTGTCCATATTGAAAGTAAATAGTGCTAAGGTTGTTGGAAGGCAAAAGTTAGAGCAATAAAAAAAAATATGGGTGGTTTTCAGATAGAATGTCATGATGTCATACTCACAGATTTCTCTATTAATGACATTGCACTTTGCCATGAAATATCCAAAAGGTAAATTCACAAACGTTGAACATTTCTATTTCTGACTAGACCCTAGAACTCACTATATAACAACCAAAATCTGCAACAATATTCATTTTAGCGCCCCCATCTGTATTAAATATTATTGTCCTATAGAATGTTGTGATGTCGTCTGAAACCCAGCAGTTGAGGCCACCAATAGTAGTACCATAGCTGAGTACCATAGTGGTCAATATGAAATGTATGACATAAATTTCTTTTCCTTGATAAACTCCTGTTAGCTTGTTTGCTTGTTGTTTAGGCCTATCACGATAATTACCATATTGACTTATCATCCAATAAATGATAGCTGGAACAGTATATTCTGGGGTTCAATATTTATTGTGTGTACAATTTATTTGGAAAAATGGGGAGATTTTGGGGTATTTTTGTAATAAAAATCTAAAAAATAAAAAAATCTATGGCCAATTATCGATTCACTCTGCTGTTTATTTGTTGCAGCTCATGGCTTTCGGCATTGTATTGTACTGTATTTGTATTGTTTTCTCTTTTAAGGCTAATTTTATGATGATTCTTTGTGATTATTTATGTTTTTGATTTGTTTGTACTGTGATTTTAATGTCTTTCTTCTTCTGTAAAGCACTTTGAATTACTTTGTGTACGAATTGTGCAATACGAATAAACTTGCCTTGCCTTGCCTATTGTTCTATCGTGTTTTTGCATGTTTTGTTTTATAAAATTGCACTTTATATTGCATTTGTACAGCACTTTGGAAAACTGTGGCTGTCTATTTAAAAACTGGTTTACTGGGATTATCCTGCTTTAGTGTTATTGAGTCAGTTGGGTAAAGTAGTTTCAATATTATCATTTATCGCAATATATCGTGCTTCAAAGGGTATCATTATGACAGGCCTACCTAGGAGAACTCAGGCATTCTTCAATTTATAACCACACTAGCACATAAAATCGTCAGTAGAGGTACACTGCCTTCTCGTACTATAATGTGCCACCTGTCTTGTCCGGTGTGGGCGCTGTAGCTCTGTTTGGGTCAGGAGTGCTCCTCGGAGCGGGGACATACACTGTGTTAATGACTGTAAACATAGAGTGACGTTGGGGCCCCACCCGACTGTCCAGAGACTGATAAGCGCAGTCCGCAGCTTATCACATCCACTGCACAGGGCCACTGGAATACTGACTGTGTGAGAGTGTATGTGATGAGCTGACCAGGGGTAACGCCACAGAAAACAGTATCGGAGAATTTGAATAATACAGAACCTAGGGTAGGCTGGTCAAAAGTATGGAAAATAATATACAAAATCGATATGGAACTCAAATCTAGATACTCATTTGTACAAGTACGCCAAAAAAAAGAAACAAAAAAAAATCCCATTTTTAATCAGTTTATTTTGCAGTCTGTGTAATACTTTTTTTTTCCCCCAATCCTCTCATTTTGCATATTTCCTAAGAATTTTGATATTATCCATTTTTCAATACATAACCCACCTGTATGTATAGGTACTGTTTTACATTTGTAATCAATCAATTCTCTCAATCATTTATCAATTTGCTCTTCCTTTGTCATTGAACAGATGTACCCATTTATCTTACCTTTACATTATTCAAATGAGACATAAGGTTGGCTGAAATGTACGCCAACATATGGATCCACCACAATACAACCAGCAGTTCTTGGGATTCGTTAGAACTTGACAAATTCTATCCCCATATCATCTTTATATTGGCAGAGCATAGGACCAATATAAACTATACCAAATAACGTGTAGCACTCAGAATATGAGCGCTACACATTTATCAATCTAGAATGGCTCTCGCTGAAAGCAAATCGGGAAGAGATGTAACGTCAAGATGAATGTCTGAATCTGATTGGTCGAAGCGTCACAACAGCGGAACAAGACGAAATATCAAACATTTGTTACATCCAGTTGTGAGAAAAGCACAGACATCTTCCCTGTTCACAAATGCAGAAAGCGCTTCCCATCTGCATGTTTTTCACAAACAAAATAGTCCATATTGATGCTCAAATAGGACTTTATGTCTGCCAGCGTCGTCATGTTTGCTTTGGTTCGCTTGGGCGCTTGGCCTTTGGTTTGGATTCTTGTGAGTTTGTGGACTCACAAATATCGCAAGACTAGAATAGAGAGAGAGATGGTGTTGGATGGTGAAACTTTAAATGCAGAGCAACTAGCATTATCCAGCTACAAACAGAAACTACTTTTACATCAGTTGTGTTGTCTAATTACATTTCCCTGTTACATAATTCATGGCATAAGTGAAAATATATAATGACAGTGCATGTGTGTTGAACCAGCCGCTACACTGACTCCTGCTTCCTCTGGTGCTGTGCGGTCAAAACAGTCCTAACATTAATGCACTTTTTACAACCTGATCAACTGGCTCTGCGCTCACACGGCTTACCTGTCTGCTACTACACAATACATCACACAAACCTAACCAGAAGCTAACAAACACAATGCACACAATGCTAACATAACATGCATTTAATGAGGTGAGAAATAAATAAAAAGTCAAAAGCCCAACCCAAACAAAGCTTAAGGCGACAGCATTGTGGACACAATTAGCAAATTGCAAAGGCTATTATTTTTGAAGTACCATCATTTCCTCCACAAACAACAAAATATCCTGTGTTATTCTGCATAAAAACTGCTAAGCCTATAGTTTAGATCTGTACAAACATGTTCCGAAATACAGTAATTCTCTTGGACACGTTTAAAATGTGAACTCTGAACAGAATCCTATTATTAAAACATAAATTGCAAATCTAATCACAATCGTAATGCTTGTCAAAAAAATCCCAATTAGATATTTTTCCCAAATCGTTCCATCCTACCAAAAAGTTTAAACACACGACAATAGTACAAATCACCAAAAGTGCACTGGAATCATATAAATTACAAGCTAGAGGTCCTTCATTCATTTCTAATTGCTAGCTCAGCAGAAAATGTGACTATTTTTGGCTAGCGTTTGTCCAAGTTGGGTTGCGTTCTAACATATGGTAAAGGCATTATATGTAACTGAAGCATCAACGTTTAAATCCTGCTTTCCTTGCTGATTTTATTCCAGATTAAATGTAAGGTATGAAGCCAATTGGACCTCAAAACTATAACCACAAGGCAGTGCGTGTGGTTTTGAGTTTTTTTTTAATGTGGTATGGTAAGTTTAAAGAGCAGAGCTACAGGGAAATACAATGTAGATGGTGAAACATGATGACCTCATTGAATTGATGAGAGACAGAGGAAGGTTATGGACAAGGAGACACAAAGAGGGAGGGGTTGGATAACATTAAGGAGATTAAAAAGAAAATTAGCTGCCAGCGTTGTTAAAATACTGGATTGTAATGAATTTCAAGTCGTATTTTAAATTTCCTTAAATGAAAAGTCATAAAATGTTTGTTCATAGGCTGTTTTTTGTCATGTATTTTTCTTTGCATAAAATAAAATACAAGACGGTGCACTGTGTAACTGTTCTGGTAGGGGATGCTACTGTTTTGCCTGGAATGTTCCATAGTATGGCATTAATCTACCCAGTGTTTATTTCATAAAGGGTGTTTTTATTGCTCAAAAGTGCCTTGAAAATGTCCACAAATTTGGCCTTAATTTAATGGCAGACTGCGGAACATTCTAGGCAAAGCAATGGCATCAACATGAAAGCAAACAGGTGGCATATCTATCCCACCAGAAAAGTTACACAGTGCAACTTTAGAGACAGTTAAATAGTGTTCATCTTTTGATAATGACAAAGGAGTGAGCCTGAATCATCTGGATGTTTCTTTTTATTATTGGCACTTCCTTTGAGTCACATTGTTCCTCAGAATGAATTCAGAAACTTTGAATCATAATTCCCAGTTTTTCCATGCACACTTGTGACATAGAGCTACTTTATCCTCTGCCATATTTCACAACTTCAAAACATGCTGAAGTGAATGAGCAGATTACAGTCGCTCAGAGAAGAAGGCCTGAACAATTTTGGAAAAAGCCTGTAATTAGAGTATTTGTTTATTTTATTTTATTTTTTATATTAAGTCAATGTTTGTGTTCAAGAGCTTTAAATTTTAATAGGGCTGAAGCATTATCTGCTCAAAAACTATGCTTTCAAAATGTCAGCTAAGGTTTCTAAACTTCAAGGTTAGCATAGCACCGAGACAAGCCACAATACAGGTCAGCTCTGTGGAGAGGTGGCCCCGCTGACCGTAAGAATACATGTTTTTCAAGATATTTTTGAGCAATGAAAACACTATAATGAAATAGATGCTGATAGATAAATTTAAATGCCTTTTTCATTTCCTTATTCCAGGTAAAAGGATAACATCTTCATGGAGTCAAACCAGTGGCAGATGCCAACTAAGTTACATAGTACACCTTTAACTCTCTGCAGTGAGCGTTAGATCTTCAAAATAAGTACAACATTTGTGAACTGTGACAATAAAAAGAGCTATTTCAATTAGACTTCAACTTTGTTCAGGTCAAAACCACAGACTGTATAAAGAAGTGGACTAAGGGAGTGTGACGTCGCCCATCGCGTTTCATATCTGGAATGCCAGCCGCGAGTATCATAGCAACCAAAGAGCCAATCCAGAGTAAGAAGGCGCCTGATTCATCTGTTATTAATGTTCATATCTTGATTTACGGACATAATAGCAAAATAAAAATACCAGGACCACGCAGAGTGGGTTAATATGAACATTTTAAGAGCAGAGCCAGAGTCGATGGAGCGGGTTAATATAACATTTTAAGAGCAGAGCCAGAGTCGATGGAGCCAGAAGAGTGCACATCACTTCCTATTTGGAACGCGGCGGCTAGCAGGTTAGCTACGCCCACTTATATATATACAGTCTATGGTCAAAACAAAAGACACGCCTCCTAAGTGGTTTCCTTGTTCACTTGTGTCCTTGTCTCCTTGTTCCTTTGACTCTGTGGACTAGTTTATGGCTCATCTGGTCATGTGAGTTGGTGTTTAACATTGGCCCTATTGTAGTCCATAGTCATTCTTTGAGCAGTCATTGTGTTTGTACTTAGATTAACCTGGATTACGGAAATGCATGGGTGGATTATGGTGGTTAGCTGCATTCATTTTGTGGCCTAAATTGAAGACATGTTTTCTGTGGCCGCACAGAGTCATTTTATGATAAAGTTATTAAGCAGATGGAGCACATGTTCGGCTGTGGCAGGTGGCAGGTGACGAGGAGGTGTAGTTTATAAAGACAATAACAGCAGGTACATGAGGCCAGTGCGTAATGTAAGACAATATGAAGCTCTCCCTTAGCTCCACACGGTTTTCACTTAGGGTTATTTGTGCGTCCAGTTGGAAATTAAGTTGGTAATCAAAATAATTACTCCAGTTCAAAATGTTTATCAATGCATAGGGTCAACTGTAATTAAAAGGCCCATATTACGCTATTTTTTGATCTATGCTATAATGTTGTTTCCTCAGAAAAACCATACCTGGAGTTGCATTTTGTTTCATTCACACATATTTAACAAACAAATCCTGCATATTTAGTCTGAGTTCTTCTCTCAAACAGAAAACACTCTCTTCCACCTTGTGATGTCATGTGGTAATAAGTGTTGCACTGTGTTTTTAAACTCCATACACCTTCACTAGAAACATTTGGCTAATTTCCGCCCTGGAATTGCTACTCTCTGCTAAACAAAAGTTAAAAGGTAGTAGTTAACCTGAAAACTACTGCTTCATGACATCACAAGGTGGAAACTTTAAAAGAATCAATTCATGGATTTCAGCTACCTATTATATGCTGCCATTTTGATTTTCTTTTGTTAATTGGTACGGAAACACAGATCTAACTTTCCATCAGTCTGGCCCCATAGATAAGTTAAACTGGTAAACAAATTATTGCACGTCCAAAATTTCTGTCTGTAGAGAAAAGGGGTCAAGTATAAAGAAATCAATAGCCTAATTCACACATGCCTAATGGGACGCCATATAAGGTCAATTAGAATAATACATCGATTACCATTTTATAAAACCAAAACTTAAAGGGGGTTTACCAAAGAGTGATATGTCAATGAGGCCATTTATTCCAAATATAGAGCTGATGATTCCTAAAAAAGGAAATGAACCAAACCAAACTAGCACTGCATAGGATTAGGTGTACAGTAAGGCTTTCTCATTATTAAAAAAAAAAAAAAAAAAACTGTCAGAAAACACACACTTTCAGGTCAATATCTGATAATAGTAGATCAACCATACTTGAAAACTGGAGCATTTTTTCTACTTTGAAGATGAACTTGAAACACCGCTGTCTTTAACACAGAGGCCATTGACTCCACAGTAGATCAACCCAACACCAGAAAACTAACTCATGTGATCCAGTCATGTGACAAGAAGTTAAATATTAGTTATCAAGTCAAGAAAGGTTTGAGTGTTAAAAGATAAAAAATGAAATGAAAAAAAAATGAACAAAAAAACAAACAAATAAATAAAATAAAACTATTGACTGGGAATTTAGAATAATATTTTGGTGACTTCAGAAACTGTTTAGAAAAACATTTGTGGCTTAAAAAAAACAACAAAATAATTAAAAAAATCTGCAAACACAATTTCTCCATTACAATTACGAGCCCAGACTGTATGCATTTGACTTTGCCGTTATGGGTGCCATTTTGAGGACTTTTGACCATTTATAAGAAACAATATTGAGATTTAGAGTTAGAGTTGGATGTCAACAACCGTATTATCAAGTGGTATTGGGCTTTCTTCTCTGTAAGACAGCAACAAGTAAAGCTAAAATTTTTTCTTTTCACTTTGTATACCAATGCAAACAACAATATACTTACATTTTCTGATGATACAGCCATTCTTAGTCTACTTAACAAAAGCACATATAGTAATTGAAGACAGTAATTGAAGAAGTGGCGTATTGGTGTGAGGAACACAAACCCGTCTTAAATGTGGAAAAGACAAACGAGATTATTTTTGATCCCAAATCTGTGGAGGACCAAAGCATCAGGGGGAGGGACATAGAGCAGGTGACGCGCTATAAGTACTTAGATGTGTAGGTTGACTGTCAGCACCAGTGGATCCAGCACGTACAATTTGTCTGCTCAACAATCAGCCAGCATCTGTATTTTTAAGATGGCTTTGGTTACATGGAGTGGATACAAATGTTACGCTTATGTTTTATAGAGTATGTATGGAATTTTTTTAACATTATGGTTAACACAGATTTTTACCTTGACTAAAAGAGTGGGTAAAATAATTACTTCATAAATAAATAACTACTTCACTTCAGCTCGTTTTTGGGGAGGCTGTTAGGAAACTAGCCTGGAGGGTGGCCAGTGACCCAGCCCATGCTCTTCACAGTCAGTGTGAGCTGATGCCCTCAGGCAGAAGGTATTGGGTCCCAAACTGTAAACTGAACAGATTCAAACATTCTTTTGTGCCATTAATCTGCTAAACTCAGAGAGCGCAGTTACAAAATAAAAGTAAATCATAGATAAGTGACAATGCAGGCGCCACAAGTATAACCACGAGTAATACACCATCAGTGACTTAAAGGTCCCTGGTGGTGTATTACTCGTGGTTATACTTGTTCTCTTATTTATGTTCAATGGTGGATGTTGTTTGTATGGGCTTATGTTGCTGTGATGTCTTTTCTCTGTGTCCCAAGACAAATTTCTCCCATGGAAGAGACAATAAAGGATCTCATCTTTGTCTGACTTGGTAATTTCTATGGCAACAGTCTCAATTCTTTATCACTAAGAAACCCACAGAATAAATGACATCTTTCAGGTAGTATATGTCCACTTGAAACAGATGTTCGCAGCTTTCTCAGGCATTCATTCATTCATTCATTCATTCATTCACAGAGACAGGTGACAGAGATAAATCAGTATTTGAACAAAGCACAGAGCAACACTTGAGGTATGAAAAGGGGAAACGTGCCCGGGCCGCTCCTAGAGGTGAGAGCATTCATGTGGACAGCTGTGAGAGGATTCACGCGGGACGGGGGACCATGGAGCTAAGCTAACAATAATAGTGCTTCAAATGATACAACAAACTTCATTCATTCATTCAAAATGTGATCAAAACAAGAGAAAGAAGAGGATGTTTGTGAATGAGCACTCTAGTTGACCTTAGTCTACTAGCATTATCATTTTTAAAAGTCAGCAAAAGACATTATTTTTACAAATTAATCATGATGTGTCACAAGATAAGCATAAAATAAAGATTAAAAATGTAAGTTGTTATATCGGCCTAATACTGAGGCGCATTTTAGTCACTTAAAACAATACAAACATTATATAAGCATAACATTTCACTATTAGAATTACACACGTTTAACACACAAACCCTGTATATTTAGGATGAATTCTTCTCTCAAACACTCTGTTCCACCTTGTGATGTTATGTTGTATTACAGTGCTCACTGTACTTTAAACTCCCTACAGCTTCACTAGAATCATTGCCCTGGGATTGCCAATTTCTACTAAACAAAAGGTAAAAAGTTGATTTATGACATCACAAGGTGGAACAGAGCATTTGGAACAGAGCACTTTAATGCAGGGCTACGAAAACATGTGTGAATGAAAGAAAACACAACTCCGGTATGAGGAGGAGGCAACATTACATGGTTTAAAGCTCACAAGAATCCATTTTGTGCAAAGCAGGACCTTTAAGGACTTTTGACCATTAAAAATATTACAGTATTGAGGTTTGAATTTCTAATTGCTATTGCAACAGTTCCAATTCTTAATCCCACTGAGACCCATAGATAAAATAAAGAAGAAGAGGACTACGGAGCTTTGAAAGTGTGTCAGAAAAGAAACGGTGCTTCAAATGAAACATCAAACGCTACATTCAACAAACTTTATTCAGACATTCAAACGGCGATAAAAACAGGAGGAAGTAGGAGATATTTTGTGAATGAACAGTCTAGTAGTCAAGTTGTTACTATAGACAAAGTATTCAATTGGGATTTCCTTTATATAAACAGTATGAATCCCCAGGTATAAAGGTAGTCGGAAGTGGTGATAGAGCGTGTTCACACTCAAATAGTAGGGAACAAATATGTTTTGTACTGAAATGTATTAAGGGGGCACCTGGGTCTTAAGAAATGCATGAAAGATGATGGTATGATGCAATTCTTGTGTAAGCAGTGTTTGAAAGAGAAATTTATTGGGACATCTAGGGGTTGTAGACTACACTTAACATGCAACAGTGGTCACATGTTTTGTTGTATGATGTTATTATGGGGCAGGTCAATATGGAAAATAATGTACTTTATATTTCACTTAAAGGGCTCATATCACACTATTTTCTGATCTATGTTATAATGTTGTTTACTCATGAAAAACATACCCAGAGTTGTGTTTTGTTTCATTCACACATGTTTAACACACAAACCCTGTGTATTTATTTATTTTGATAGGTAGCAGCATTATAACATGGCTTAACACACAAAAGGGTCAATTTTGCATAATATAGGACCTTTAAGAGGTAAAGTTCACTGCGATTGGTCAATTACACCAGTCATTTATTCAGAACATAACAGTGGCTAAACAATAGGAAGAGTTGGTGGGGTATAGGGGCAATGTGTCTGTATCTGGTCACACAACACCACATGAACCCTGACCACAATTCACTACAGTGGTTACAACACAAGCCCCACACAACTCACTGTCTCCCCGTTAATTACGTTGACCACAGGACTGCACAGACCTAATGTGTTTATCTCAGCTGTGATGTCAGGATTTAGAGCAGATCCGAGGTGAATGAGGCGGCCATGACACCCTCTTCACAGGATTTAAACACAGGACCAGCTGCTCGGGTGAGACTACGCCACTGTGGATCAACTCGAGGAGCAGGTGTGGCCGTGGATGGGGTAAAGCACAGACCAAAGAGGAGAGCTGATTTACTGCAGAGGGTCCAGGGACAAAGGAGTGCACAGTACTAAATACTAAAGCTAATATCAAAACTAGATACTCACTTGAGCAAATATTGATACTGCAAAAAATGACATTAACAAGACAAAATCTGAGCTTTCCTGAACAGTTTTAGTGTCATTTTGAGCTTTATCAAAACTCACTGTAACATAACATTTAACCAATCACGGTGCAGTGTGAACTCTCAAGAGACATACGGCCCGTGCAATACGTTTGCCTTTGTTCTGACCCATATTTTATCTGTGGGCGCTCACTTGTTGGCTGAGTAAATATATTCAAAGTTCACCTTAGCATAAAGCCCAATGGTAAAGCACAGAAAAGCAATGAATGTAGTTAAACACAATTGAGAGTTCTATATTGGGAATTCATCGGTCAATCCTTAAAGCCTATTCTACAAAATTGACGTTTTAGAGCTTTTAATCATGTTATAGTCATGTCACTTCTCGTTTACCCTCTGTATTTAGAGTGATTCATGCATGTTTGAGTAATCCTTATACACCTATATTCAAGATGTCACTGCTCCACTTTACCCCCGTTTTCACTACCACACACCTCTGCTCTGTACTCACTTCATTCTCCAATATGATTGTCTTAATCAGTGATACACATAGGATTCAGTAGTGTCGTATTGTCAGTTTGGTACAGATAAAAAAATCCTGATCTGCCGCTATCCACAGGAGATGCTAACAACTGCACAGCTCTTTGTTATGTTTCCGGTGATGTCAGCTCCCATTAGGCAACGCAGTTTTCTACCGCGGAAGTCAGCGGACTTGTTTGTTTTATTAAGTTGTTTTAGATCAATATTGCGATGTAAAATGTCCACATTATAACATAATGATCCAAGGGTGCCATAGATTATAACTATACAGCAGGCAGAAGCACAATAGGTCTTGTTTAATGAATGGCAACTTCTCTAATATTATAGAGGATATGTAAACTCAAACACTAAAGAGAAATGCAAGACTATAACATTAGGTGGCAAGTGCTTTTTAATAGATCCCCCTTTGTCTTGTTGGTGGTTTTCAGATTTTAGAATGTGATGATGTCGTACTCCCGGATCGGGGCATGACACAGATTTCCCGATTGATTACACTGTATTTTGCCAGGAAATGTTGAACCTGATCATTTCCATTAGTGACTAGACCCAGGAACTCACTCTATTACAATAAATCTGCATTTATCAATTTTAGCTGCCCTCGTGTGTATTAAATATTATTGTCTTATAGAATGTTGTGATGTCATCTGAAACACAGCAATGTGTCACTGCTCCTGTCTGCGCCACCAAACCACCACCTATCTGCTCTAGTCTCTATGTAACCAACCCTAAAGCATTTAACAGAACCAGAATTTCTGAATACCAAACCCTACCTTAAACAACTTAAACAACTTAAAGTATGGATACTAAAAAAGTCACATTCACGGGACAGAAATGAACCTTTCCTGAATAGCTTTAGAATGATCTTGAGCTGTATCAGAACAAGTATAAGACCAACTGGACTAGTACAGACGCATGGGCCGCTATGGAACCTACCTGGTCAACTGAGGACCAGATGGTAATATAGTACTATGATTTAAGATAGAAAATTACATTCTATTGTCTAAAGAAAGGTATTGAGTATCTAGTGTCTATTCCTTAGTATCATAATCTAGTTTGACATTTTAGTATCGTGACCACACCGACATCTCCTCTTGAGTTTGGGAAAGACAATTGCCTCATTGCACAAGTCCAGGCCCCGCCCACAGCATGATTACCTCTGATTCATGAAGAGTGACAGAGCAAACCACGCGTGCTACTCGTCATTGCACCAACAGCACACCTCAGCGACTAACAGTGATAATAAAGGTAAGACTCATACACATTGTGATTACATAAAACTAATTTGCCCGCAGCGTGGCATTAGGGCAGTGCTTTGAAACTGCTGTAGAGGCTATTCTAGCAAAAAAATATTTGACTTTCCAAGATTATCTTCAACTGACTTAAACAAGCTCAGCTGTACAGACTAAATAAAAGTTTATACGAGGGTAAAACCAGGAGTACAAAGACTACAGCGAGACTAAACCAGGACTGAACCAGGATAATTAAAACAATACAGCAAATCCAAAGCAGGACTAAAGGAAGTCTAAAAGGGGCTAAGGTTTAAGGAGGTCCAGTCTATGTGAAAACAAGTCATAAACCAGATCTAAACCAGGGCGTTCAAAGACTACTGCTAAGGCTAAACCAGGTTTAACTCAAGACTGAGTCACTATTTCACACAAGGAATGGAACATGAAGAAATGTCAGTAATTAACCACATTTATATCATACTACTTTAGAATGATGATTTGCACCAAAGACATTTTTAAAAGCAAAAAGTAGCACATCTGCAATTCTGTTAGCCTCTCTAAAATATCGCAATAAATGTCGTACCGTGAGATGAATATCGTGATAAGAGCGTGCCGAGAGATGTGGAGATCGTTACATCCCTATTGCGCACTGGGTCTAAATCAGGACTACGCCAAGTCTAAACCGGGTTCCACACGGGACAAAGCAAGTTTAAGTTAATACATTTTTGGACTGACAAAAACCAAAGCCAAACTAAACCAGGACTACATCAGGACTGAACCAGGCCTGCACACTGGGTCCTAACCAAGGCTAAAGTATAAACAAAAGTGTAAACAACAGGATAAAAGTAGGCCTTAAACTATGTGTTAACTAGTTATAACCCAAGATTAAAACAAGAGTAAACCAGAGCTGAATCAAGTTTAAAATCAATAGTTTTAAGTTTTAAACCAAGACTTAGTAGTGGTCAACAACTTTATTCTCAACATGTTTGAAAGCTGTGTAAAATTGCTTTAGATTATACCAGAAAAGTAACTGAACAGCAAACAAGTGCAAATACCACCAAAAGTACCAGTACCGTAACTTGAGAACCATCCATTACTTCAAAGTTTCTCGTCCAAAAGTTGTGAATGAAGTACTAACCTCTCTTCTCCTCAAGATCTTGTAGATACTGTCTGTAAGCTGCTGCCGCGTTCATCCCAGCCAAAAAAAATTAAGTGGTCATTTAGAAAGTTGAATTCCAAAAACAAAATAGTCTAGAAACGTGAGTTGTAGTAAGTCCACATGCCATCAAAGTGCCATCCTTAATCTGTAATCCTTCTACTTTCTTCCCGGTATGCTAACTTCTGCCTCCTGTTAGCGTCTCTTTAACAGTGTAGCCTGAAGTGTTAGCCGCTGCGAAGCTAATCCGGATTCAAAGGAGAAAAAAAAAACAGGACTTTGGACCACGAGGACTAAAGCAGGTTAATAAAACGCGTGTGCTTGTTGCCGGCTGTGAGTGGAGAGAGAGAGAGAGGAAAGGAGGAAGTGAGAAGAGAAAGAGGCGTGTTCTGGAAGTTACCGCTCAGCTGTGGAGTGGGGCTAGCTCCAGGCTAAAGTTTGATGACTTCTGTGACTGTTTCACTTTAAAGTATTTGTCATTGAGATGCCAAAGATGTTTTGAAGGATCCATACATGTGTCTGAAGTGATCTACTTTACGATAGGATTTACGATTGGGGAAAAATGAATAGCTCAATATTTGTTAGGATTATCCAGATGATATTAAGGGCATTGTGCAAAACCATGCCTGCAAATGTCCTGGTTTAAGTTGAAATAACGCTCAAAAAAGTCCAGAAATAATAACACAAGAATACACTGTAAGTCTGTTTTTTTGTTGTAGCTCTTAGGTTTTAGTTATCGACTACATGCTTAGTTATAGTCTACATACTCAATATTAAAATATCTTTCACATTTCCTCAAAATTTCTACCCAATTCATTGTTCTATATAATCATGCTTAAAATTTATACACAAAATAGACCTACACTTGAATCATTTTATGTCTAGTATATGACTAATAATTTTACATCGACTTGTTAAAGAAAATGGTCAAAAGCACTCGCACGTAATAATGTGAATAGAGAGTCATGAGAAGTGCAATGAACTAGTAGGAGAATGAATCAAACCAGCAAGTTTCAGGTTAGCCACTGCTCCTTCCTACAGAGCTACTGCAACACTATGGAAACTTTTGATTGAAATGAGGGTGAAAATGTGCAGAATACAAGACAAAGACAATTAGGCCTGAATCAGAACACTGTAAATTGTATTGGAAATCTTGTCACTACTCATGAAATCTGGTGTCTAACTGTCCTTAAACCAGTGCTTCTTGTTTTGTGAATGTGTTGCGATTTCATGAATCACTTCACGGAGGGCTGTCGTGTAGTGTCAATATTTTGGTTGAAAACACCTCTGCACTTCTGTGTCTGAGCCAAACTGTCTGGGAGCTGTAGCCTTCACACCAGATAAAACAAGACATGTGGAGAGGATATTGTTTTTTTTTTGTTAGTTGTTTTTTTTTCTTTTTTTTTTTTTTTGATTGAGTAGAAATCTCTCTATTATTTAGATATATTTGATAAAGGTATAAGAATTGGTAGTGGCTATAATGTCAAGGGAACTTTAAAGGGATTCCATGTAACTTTTCTGGTGAAGGGTCTGTCACCGGTTGTGAAGATGTTATTGCTTTGCCTGGAATGTTCCGTAGTATGACAACGAATGTATCTTCATGGACACAAGCAGGAAACACCACCAAGACAAGTTACAGGTCAGAGCTGTGGAGTCGATCCCGCTCACAGTAAGAAAGGTATTTTTGAACAATAAAATCTCCTACAATTAAATGAATGCAAAAGGCTTAAGTAAATGCCATACCACGGAAATTACGGACATCACGCTTGGGGGTTTCTATATGTATATCTATGGCGGAATGATCAGCTGTTACCATGGTGACACAAAGCATACACAAGCAAAACATGATAATAATAATAATAATAATGATAATAATAATACAAAATGGATTTAAACAACACATTTTCAGGAGCTTAAGATCAATACGAGCTGGTCCTGTTTAGGTGTTTTATGTTCAAAAAAGGTGAGAGTGACAAAAGTGAAAAACTGCAGGCTAATGCTAGTTAGCTTGTGACTGATGTAATTAGAAAAGGACTTTTTAACTGTACAAGTCACCTGTTGTAGTTCTAACTTAGTAATTTTTTTCTGCTGAAATTGTGTTGAAAAAAACCCAAAACAGTCCGGTTAGTCTAATTTGAGTAACAGAGCACAGTGCCTCCAGTTAGCTTGACCCCGCAGGGAATGTTGATGACGTCAGCAGCAATGTATCAATATAGTGCACATTTAATTACATAATGAATGCTTTCCAAAACAGGGATCCAATAAACTAGTGGTTATCAATAAGGCATGGACCAAATGCAGTCTCTCCTAATTGTGTTTAATGCAAATACAGTGGAAATGTTATCTGCCATTTGCAAATAAAATGAATTAATTTGAATCAACTTGCATACTTGACATACAGATAGTTTTGAATATACTTTGGTTGATGCAAACTTCTCAAAACCGATGACAGGATAGAAAATGGATTGACGGCATTTTTATCTAGAGACTATTTTGTGTTTTGGTTTTACCCTCGTTTCACTTTCACCAAAACAGGAGCTTGTCCGTAAATAGCAGAACAATCCAGGCATTGAAAGTGTTCCGTTTAACAAAAGGAGTAATAACAAATCAATGGGACAGTTTGGGTTTAGAGATGACCTTTAACGATACCAGGACCCCAGAGTTCAAAGGTTAATGGCGTCCAATCACCATCAAACTGTTTCCTCTAAAACAATAACAACAGAACCAACCGCCCTGGGGCAGTTCACTGAGCTACTGCCTGCCATTGAAAGGGCTGTGGTTCAAACCCTATAAAATATATAATCCTATAAGAAAATCATATATAAAGCCAATATAAGCAAAAAGCAGGTGTTTAAAACAGGACAGTGCAATTATTTATTTAAAAGGTACAGTCTGTAACTTTCTGGAAGTGGCACGTCACCTGCAGGATTCTATGGAAAAGTTAAAACCATACTTTGGGACATTCTCCACAGAGACAGATACGTTTTAGGCCATGAAAACAAACAAGAAGAAGCCCTCCGCCATGGCAAATAAGAGTCAGGTTTGTGGAGATGCAAGCCTGCTCACAGTAAGGACTTATGTTTTTTGTTAAGTTTTTCAATGCAACAAAAACAATTTGAGTTTATTTTTTGGCTTTAACCACATTTTGTATGTGTGTATGTGTTTTGTTTTTGTACTGATAAGAATGCAAGAATGTGTGGGTATAAAATCTCTAATCTAATCTAGATGGACATTTATGACCTAGGACTTATGTTTTATCTCTCTTTGCAACACCATGGAGTTTAGCTGACCGAGTACATTATATAGTATAGTGGAGCAGTCAGTAGTTCAGTTTATCCTATTCCGTGAACTCAGCAGTAAAGCTTTTGCCTAATTCCCACAAAAAGAAGTGGACTTCAAAGAGCCAGCTCAAAATCTCAAACAAAAGCGCATTTGAGAGGAGCGCACTGAGGCCTGTCGCTCCCCAGAGGCTCCACTTTCGCACTCCACCCTGAACGCACCATCAGGCCCTGCTTCAAAGGGTCCCTGAATGCAACATGGGCAACAAGAGGTAGCCAAGTACAATTCAATGGAGCCTAAACATAACAACAAAGACTACATGGCAGTCCTGGTTTGACATCTTACTTCTCCGTTAAAGGGGCACTATGCAACTTTTCTGGCACTTTTCCGGCATCACCTTGTCTGCTTGGAGATATTATTACTTGTCTTGAATTTTCCACAGAATGGCATTAAAGGTGCATTATGTAGGATTCTCTGTAAAAAAAAACAACCTGTTTTTCAAACCCATGGCTGTACCTGCCATAACCTGATGAGTGAAAACCTCTTTCCAGTCGCCACCTTCACCGCACAGCTGCCTGTATCTGGCCCGTAAACTCAATTCAAAGTAGGCTATGCAGGTCATGTAAATATAAACATTCGATCATGCATTCTATGACTTTATAAACCACTAACTAGCCTAACATCAGTAAATGCTTTGAAGATGGATTCCGCAACACCATAAAAAAAATCAACCTGTATCAAGTCTCAAACACTCACACAGACTCCACGTAAGCTAAACAAAAAAGACAAAAGTTTGTTCTAGCACCACTAACAAAGCTAACAGTAGTCCAACTGGTGTAGGGCTAAAACCCGAGTCACCCTCGGAGCGGCCTTTAATCAGAGGAGGGAGCAAAGAGCTGCTTTGGGCATCACACCACAGAACGGACCCCCGCTTGGCTTTCATTTGACTAAAAAGCTCAGGCCAGCTCTGAGCTGCTCTGTGATATCGTAATTAACCGTAAAACATCACTGCTACAACTATAAAGAAGAGCATCAGGGGCAGATCGAATGACGGATACAGAGGCACAAAAATAAAAAGGAGAAAAAGAAAAGTAAAAGAAGTAAAAAAAAGTAGCTCCTCATCGTGTTGACAAAATTCCATAATCCTACATAATGCCCCTTTAAAGTTATTTGTCCATATTCAAGGCAACACACTTCAAAAGTTACATAGTGCACCATTAAATTGTCCAATCATAATCCCATTTTTTGGAAGAGTTTTTGGAAAACATTATGACCTTGTACTTAACACATTTCTAAACCAATTACTCAAGAACTGGATTTGACTAAACTAAAATGTACTAACGGTTTTACAATGATCTTAATGTCAGTTTAAATAAGAGATAAAACCAGGCAAGCTTCAACCAGAGCCAAAATCTCACTGCGATTACATGAAGAAAATTGGATTTACCTTTTGATGGAAGAAGAAGACAGGAGTGTCAGCAGCAACATGGAAAAAAGAAAAAAAAACATTTTGGTTAGATAAGTATTTAGATATAGGAGAGAAAAACAATGTAATTAACATCTTAAGTATATAATAATTTCATAAAGCCTCACAGGCCTACAGCCTGTTGAGTGATCACATTTTCACAAATATGCAACACACATAAGATGAAACTATGAAGAGCATTACTAAAAGTGGTACAATGAAAACTTCGAGGGAATTGTAAATGTCTGTTAAAAGGAGGCAGATTTACAAAGCATGTTCTGTATTTTCTTACATGTTTGAGTGGATACAAAGGATCAGTTGATGAGACTCTGAACCTCAGGCCTTAATGAAAAATGGTTCAATAAAAGCCCTTTGTTTTCATTCAGCTCATTTATCTCATCTCAGCAAAATAACACTTAAATAATATGATCAATATCCATAACATTATAAGTTATGAGCCTGTTTAAATCCAAAAATTAAAGCTACCATCTGTAAGCTTGCTTGATTTTTTTTTTTTTTTTTTTAACCAGTAGAGAGCAGATGTGTCCCCCCTCCCCTCACATGGTCTTCTTCTGTCAGGTCTCAGCTGTGTAGACACTAGAGGTGAAGTGTGACTACAGGTACACTTCACCTCTACAGGAAACTGCAGGGCAGGGTTTTAATGTTGTATCATTTTAAATCCCATGGACAAGTGTATTTCCACAGGGTTAAATGTGAACAGAAACAGCGCCAACAAGAGGACAACCTGCACAAGTGAACTGTGCAACATGTTTCACTGTGTTAAACTGTGGCTCTGCCGGTTCAGCTCTTCTAGCACGGAGGTCTGAAGAGAGAGGGAGAGAGAGAAAAAGAGAGAGAGAGAGAGAGAGAGAGAGAGAGAGAGAGAGAGAGAGAGAGGGGGGGGGGG
>KN469133.1:4277-16513 GCA_000787095.1 Periophthalmodon schlosseri
AATTTATGAGATTTTTGAGGCTGTTTTTCTTTTTTTGGTATGAATGAGGCTGTAGAGAGAGCTAGGAGTCTGGGTTCTGACTTGTTTTATAGTGGGGAGGTGCACAGAGTGAGCGGGAATGCAGTTTTCGTCTGAGGTGTACAGGTCAGGATTATTTGTTCAAAGTGAGGTTTGTTTTGTCATAGCCACGTGTTGGCAGAAGAAACAAAAACTGGGGTTTATTTTGAGTGTGTGAAGTGATTAACACAAATGAAATCGGACACGACTCAGAGTCGAGTAGTGTCAGACCACTGCAGGTGTGCTCTGAAATATAGCATTGTATTTGTTTTGTAGTTATAGTACAAAAGGAATAAGTATTGTATCGACAATAACATTATTAATTAATAATATTAATCAAGAATGCACAATCGAGAATTAAACATATTGAAACTACTATAAAATTATGGCTGTATGCTAATGTAATAATTCATCGTGTTATTGTGATTGTGATATTGCTTTTGTCTATTGCTTTGTCATCATCAGTATTATATTTCACATCCCCTGTCACCTTCTGGTTTCCATGGAGATGTTATTGCCTTGCCTGGAAAGCTCCACAGTATAGAATTAAATGTCTTTATCTCAATGGTTAGAGATCAGAACTGTGAAGAGGTGACCCTGCTCACAATGAGTATGCAAGGTATTTTTAAGCAATGAGACTGTGAAATATTCCATGACAACTAATAATATCTCCATGGAGATGATGGTAAACCCCCACCAGAAAAGTTACATACCTTTAAACATGGCCTATACACCCTGTCTCTTACCACATACAAAAAGGATTTACACAGTTAATAACCTTTTTAAGACTCTTGAAGACAGTCCCTTTTAATGTGCATTTTGCTTGTATGAACATAACGTACACTTACTCCACTTCACTGCTATGAATGAGTACTCTATAGGACTACATTTACACACCCCACTCTCCTATATTATTACTCGGAGCGCCCCCCGTGGTTTCATTGGGGACCACCAGTGTGTGGAAGGGCCCGGCAGGTTCAAATCAAACGCATGTGTTTTGTGTTGTGGTTGTGCAGTAGCTCACCACTGGCTCTCACGACAGTTAGCTAAAGATGTGGTCAATAACACAGCTAGCATTTGACAGCTGGAGGCGTCTGAGCCCAGGGCGTGGTACCATGTTAAATATATCTTCTGTATGATGTCTGGAGCTTGTGTAGGGTGTCACTTCTGGACAGAAACGAACCAAATTAAAAGATGGTGGGTTGGGAGTTAAATGTTCTGTACACATAATATAGTTGCCTTTTGGAGTTTGGAAGTTGAAAATTAACAACAAAAAAGGTATAAACAAAAGCATAAATAGAGCTGTATTATGTAAGTAAATATATGGCTATTCCAGTAGTGTATAGCTAATGCATGTTGTGTTTTATGTTTCAAGGTGAGAGAGGTGACCGAGGGATGAAGGGAGAGAAGGGCGACCGAGGAGATAGAGGAGACACCAAAGGTAAGGTTTAAAATTTTAAGGTTTCAAACTGAACAGGATTTAGTTTTGTCATTCTATAAAAACACTATGCCAAATTTTCAAAATGCTGTTTGTAAAGTGCTTGGACAATACATTCAGTCATATACACTCACTCACACATTACATTGACTTACATTCATTTCCTGGAGACTGATCCTTGTCTTACCATATCTTAACTTTAAACCACATCGCTGAATTAATATTGAAGAATTCTTATATGTTCCCACAAAGCAAAAGGTCCCCATGAAGTGAAGTGTATTTAATTTTTTTTTCCCCACAGTGTGATGAATACCCGCTTGCACATACAATATAAAGCAAAAATAATCACATAGTCCATAACAATAAGGTACGGAAAAGCCAGTGGACCTTCTAAGCCAAGCACTGAAGTGAGATCTGATTTCTTGTACATCCCAAGAGAATGCAGGTGTGAATAGAAGTAACTCAGCAATTTAAAATATATATCTGAAAACACTTTTGAATTGCCCCTATAGGATTCTTTATATCCAGGTTTCAATTTGGTGGTAAGCTAATATTATGAAAGCTAACTAACAGTAAAATGCCTGTGTGTGAGATCAATGCTGCGTTACAGTGTAAATCATGCCCCTAATAATTCATATGAAACTTTTTCAGACAGGCTTCTGTATGTGTCCAATCCAATTTAAGTGTGCTCCATCCAAAACTAACAGGGAGAAACTCAGAAACTCAAATTTACGATGTGATGACTTTATGGGCCCCCGTACAGCAACGTAACACCTGATGTCCTCTGCAAAGCATTATGTGAAGTTAAAAGAACTTTTCACTACAATATTGTGCTTTCAAATGACCTCAGAGACAGTAGAGTAATAGTAGTAGTAGTAGTACAGATTGAACTGAATTGTACTAGCATTTTCTGCATGTGGAGTACTTGTAGCATAAGTAGTAGTAGTGAACAATACAGTACTATTAGCATAGAAGTGCTGGTGGTAGTTACTAATAGTTATAGGAGATGTTGTGAACTACAAGAGTGAGTAGATGTCAGACTTGTAGGTGTAAGAGTTAGAGTAGCAGCAGTATTAAGTAGTTGTTGTAATATCGAGACAAAGTAATTAGAAGTTTAGTCATTTTGTTTGCAAACTACTTTTACTTCTGTTTACTTATTCACAAGTTGTATTTCTGCTGGAGCAATGATATTTTAGCAAAACTGCATTGACTTCTGTTAAATGGACAAGCTTTTTGGAGTGAATAGTTTCACCACTCATCCAAGTAGCTTCTTGCTAATAATGGAGAAATCATCAATCATCATGAAGAAACCAGTGGCTTATATATCTCTCCATTTGACAGAATTGATCCTTCTTTTGCCATGGTCACTACCTGAACAACTGAGGGATTACAAAGATTTATTTTTCAACATACAGAGACATTTGAGTACAGTCTTTCCACCACTAGGTACAGTGCACTTCAAAGTAATATGACGTCTCTTGATCTAAGTGTTTTCAATCAGAAAGAAAAATCACTTTTAAAAGCACAATACATCAGTCGTACTGTTTGTCACGGCTGTCCACATGTAGACCCCAAACATCTGAATACAGTTTGTGAAGACCTTTCTCACGTCGCCTACAGGACAAGGGTGTTTGATATTTGATACAGAGTTACCCAGAAGTGTCCCGTCACTCTTGTGCTTCCCCATGTGGCCAGACTTAACCCATTCACTTCAAAGGGGTGCAGTGCATACCTGTCCCATCAGTGGACAGGACTTGGGGGATCACCCGCACATGTTGGGACACTGGTTGATGGAAAGGATCAGAGAGGAGAGCTAAACATCCCTGAACATATTGGAGGGGTTTAGTGTATAGGGACCAGGGGCTACAGGTTAAAATGATTTATGGAGGAAAATCAATCATTCTGCCACATTCTGCTTTGCCTGTACATGTGGAGTGATGTATAGTAGCATAAGTGAAGTCTTCAAAACTCGAAAAATGTGACCATTATCTGATTTCTAGATGTTGTAGAATAAATTGTAGTGGCCCAAGATTTGCAGCAAAGAGGCATGACGCTGGAGTTCTAACACAGGAGAAGTTTATTTACCATCAGTACGGGCGGGGCCCAACACCCGGAGACATGAACCCTCAAGACACTGATATTGTTGCCCACTCACACAGCCTGGCTATGCTTCCGTTGTAGGGAGTATTATACCCCTGATGACGCAGGCTAAGATAACAGGGACTGAGCTGGCAGTGAGAGCCCTGAGTACAGCACAGAAATGGAACTGAAATATCATGTATCAGTTCCGTCTGATGTAAGTAATCTGATTTTGTTTCTGGTTGTTCACAAAGGTGCGGGTTTTGACAAGGAAAATTGTGCAAAAAGGGCAAACTAAGGATAAAAAAACAACAATAATTTTGAAACTACTCAATCATTTCTCTCTTTTCCAAATACAACAGTTCAAAAATCCAAAAATCAACTGGCATATGTCACCAGGTGTTTTTGCAAAACACACACCAAAAACCAGATGTTACTGTGGTTTATCTGATTATTCTAGTTTTCATAGTGGCATAGTGGGAAATTATTTTTGTAAAGACCAAATCACAACAGCAGTCGCATCACAGGGCTTAACAAGAACAGAGAGTTAGAAAATCAAACAGAGAAACAGTCACTGGTCAAACAGATTAACAACAGTTATGAGTCATGGTAAGCCCCCATGACTCACCGCAAGAAGGTCCCTGGTTTCTGTGTCTATCTGAGTCTGGGTGGGTTTTTCCTCTCCAGCCACATTTATCAGCATTTGGCTCAGGGTAGGTACTCCTGACCAAGATTCTCACTTAAAAACTAAGGGTCCCTCCCTGGCCACTTCAGTGTTTCTAGAAGGTATATTTTCTCCCTGTAAATTTCTAAATTGATTTGTTATGTTATGTGTGTAAGGTCTGTAGTCTATTCAAATGACTAGATTAACTACTGCCTTGACTTCTGCACTGTTATCTTTCACTCTTATCAAAACAGTGCTTGTTCATGCCAAAGTATATATGAATGAATGAATATATGAAGGAGAATTACTATTTATTTTCACTGTAGTAGGAGTGATGGAGCCTATGTGTGCTGTCTAATAAATATGATCAGACAAGAGGAGAGCAGATATGTTTCACACTTGACTTCAAAAGTGTGTCAGAACATGGACAGGCTCATGTAAACAGTGACACATGCAGCCTTTTAGTGCAGCTGCAGCTAACTTAACTCATAACAGAAAACATCATCAAAGATTGGAGATTTCTGATCTCTGTGAGATATTATATTAGAGATCTTCCAACTCAAAGATATGAACTGGTGTGAATTCAAAAATAAATACACCACCAATCAAACCAGTCAAACGTTTCCATTTGTTTCTTCTTTATTTCCATGATTATTTACATTGTAGTGTCTCACTGAAGGCATCAAAGCTATGAATGGACACAATGGAATATAGCAAACAAAAATGAACTCAAAACACCTCAAAATTTGGTTTAGATGTATTTTTTTAAATGGCAACCTTTGCTTTAATGACCCTGAGGCAGCACACTTGTAAAGTGAAAACCATTTCAGGTGACTTCATCAAAGAATCTCACTGGGATAAGGCCAAGGGTTTGCAGCGCTGTCAAAGCAAAGGGTGGCTACTTTGAGTATTTGAATATGAAATATAAAATGACATATCTTGCTTCATATAGTTGGTGTCTTCTGTATCTAAAATGTAGAAAATAGCAAACATAAAGGAAAAAAGCATTGAATGAGAGTGTGTCCAGACTTTTGAATAGTAGTGTATATAGTCTTATATTTCCCCCTCTATTTCAAATAAAACAAAATCTGACTATTACTTTTAATAGACACAACCTCCCTGGCAGAGGTGATATGACATTGTAAATCAACTTCAAGCATCTGGAATAGCACCGTATAAGACTAAAGCACTATTATTAGGCCTGTCATGATAATGACTTTATTGACTTCAATAAATGCTAGTTGGAACAATATAGGCTCAATATTTACCATGTGTACTTTTTCTGTGCACTAGAAGGAACATTTTTGTTATTTTTTGAGAGATTTGAGCTGTATGTTGACTAAGCCATTTTTATGGGTCTTTAAAGATACTAGCTAACTAAAGTTTCATTCGGCTATTTATTTTTTTTAATATATAACATACATAAAATAACATACTATTCACCAATTTACTTTCTTCCTGCTGTACTGACTGACTCTGTTCTACTAGTTGGACCAAAAAACATACAAAATCTCCCCCACTAACATTTAATTTCATTCTTTCATTTCTTATTTTCCAGGCTCGCTGCTGAACAAAGGCACATACTAAAACCACAAGAACAGCTAATTTAATTTAACGTTTTACAAGACAATAGCACCCAAGGGCTCCTTTTTATCTGTGAATTTTGTGCTGAAAAGTGTGTATTTATCTCCCAAACAATCCGAAATGCTGCTAATGCTTCCCATCATTTTGTCTTGATTTGTTTTGGAGAAACTTGCAGCGGTCTTTCTACTGATTTTAATAAGATTTTCTATTCAAATATTGCAAAACAGGATGTCGGGCCAGAAATGATGTGTGCAGTGAGCCAATAGCATCAGATGTCCACAAAAGACAACCAAGAAAAGAGTAGTTTTAGGGGAATATCCAGATAACATAAGGACCTGGTTTAGAAGTTGTCTCAAAGCCAAAAGTACATTAGTAAAACACATTTTTGTTTTCTCTGCATTTCATCAGAGAGTGACAGATCCATGTTTGGGTTGTCTTCACTGGAAATGCACCGTTTGTTCAACACCACAGTCTTTATGTGCTTTCAAATGTGTAATCAAGAAGAGAAGAATTTGTAATGTTGTTTCACAGGAAATATGTAAATTATGAAATTACAAAAAAAAAATCTGTGATTTTGAACTAGATCATGTATTGGAAATATATTAATCACAATTGTATTCTTAGAAAAGGTAGTCATCTGTTTTTGAAATCAAGACTTTGACTCCCATCCAAAAGTCATTTTCAAACCTGGCCTGAGAAAAGGCAATTAACTGCACTGAGCTTGCTAAGTCATGCCCATTGGCTTGATTTCTCACTTGACCAAGGGATACTGTTGTAAACGGAAGGCAGAATGTACTTTAATCCTTGCATTGATTCATCTTGATTTTAGATTAGATTTATTTTCTTACTGGAAACTAATGAAATGGCTTTAAATCTTAATTTCATCAACATAAAAATGGCAGACGTTTAATCAGTGGCAACAAAAAAAATACATACAAACATTTAATTCCAGCTACGTCTAAACTCTGCTTCAAACTACATGCTTTTACAGCAGAGGACTCGCTGTAAGCCTCTTAAAAAGAAAGAAATGATTAGATCTTAATTGGATTTTTTGTATGTAATTATTTGCATTGCCCTAGAAGTAAACTAAGCAAAAACTGCGCCATCTACAGGACATTACAATATGAATTTATTTTGATGGGAAAACTATGATTGTTGAAGTTTGTTGGAAGGTGTCTTGGCCTTACAAGAATGGGCCACTATCAATCAATCACATTTTCACAAAACAACTTATACCCAGAGTGACCTGATTTTGATTCCCACTTTTCTGTCCTAAAATTGCCCCTGTCTAATTATAAAAAAAAAGATTAACGGATATATACACACAACAGTCACGAAATATGATACCAGATATATTCATTTACATCACTGCTAGGTTTGGTTATTTTGATTACTATTCAGATTTACAGCCATTCCCAAATACCCCCTAACTTCTTTATCATGTTGTCCATTTTTTGCCCTATACAGTTCATGTTACAGGGACTCATGTGTTTTATGTTTCTGATTAAGTCTGGCGCTTATACATGTGGACTTCTCCTTTACATCCCCAGAGACTTTAATTAGTGCCAGAAAATGTATGAACTGACAAACAGCATGTAACCTTGACCTCTCCCAAAACTTGAACTCATTTAATATTTCATTTGGATAATAAAGGTAGGGGTATGGGAAAAGCCATGTATGTGGTTGTAATGACATACCTTTTACAGATATGTAGTTTAATGTTATGCTAAGACTTAAATCATGATGAGCTAGTGAAAGTAAAGAACTACAAACTTGAATTTATGATGGTCTGATGAGACTAATATCCCGTGGTGGTTATGTGTCTGGATTCATTCCATGGTGCATTCAAGAGCATCTGGACATTTGCGTTGTCAGTGTGAAGTAAGACAAGTTGGGTATTGACGCAGCTGCTGTACATTGGAATATATAGCCACATGCACAGAGATAAGCTACAGATATATCTGATGCTGACATCTTGTGGTGGAAGTTGGAATTTTTGTCTCTATCTGGCAATGGTGCAGAATAACAAATGCATGTCTGACAACATGTAATTCTAAAAATGACGTTTGGTTTTGTTGCACAGTGTGATGTGGGGACATGAAAACACATTTTTATTAAAACTTCACAGAAGAGGGAAAATCAGCTATTTTGTTGTGTTGTGGTTTAAGTCAAATCACATCACAGTCTCTTTGTTCTCCCATGTGCTTTCCTATTCTTTTATTGAAAGACGCGTGACTTTGAGTCATGCCAACAAAAAACAGATGAATATTTGAGCAATTCTGGCAAAAGATAATAGATTTTGTGAAATATGCTGATGAGGATTAATGCTTTATTTTGTCTCCTTTCGTCTACCAAGATGAAGTTGTTTGCAGTATTTAACAACCTGAGATGCTGTGTAAAACAGAAAATAAAAATAAGATTGTGATTTTAAAATCCATAAACAAACAAACCTGACTGTGTCCCCATATACAAGATAGACCTGGTCAAGTCAAATATCGTTTTAACTGATAATAACTGTAATGTTGATTTATTTTTAATTACAAACACACTGGACATGATGGCAAGTTGTTAGTTATAATTCGGTGTTTTGGTTCTCAAGATGATTATCCAATCAGAAAGCAGCATGGTTTGGTTGCCAGTTTCAATGCTGAAAAAGCTGGCCAGTTGGTTTACACCTCCTCTCTCTGATCTGATTCCTCACTAACCTAAACCCCAGCACCTGCAGCCAATCATGAATCAGTTCCTCTGCTGAAAAATTTCTGTAAAAAAAACTATCTGTATACAGTTTAAGGCTCTGGCAACCCAGGTGTGATTGTAATACTGTTTTTAAAACTGTAAGAGCACAGGCTACATATAGTTCCTTTAATAATCAACAAATCTGTCTCTTGATGAAAATTACAGTTTCTTAGCTTATTCTGGAGAATTTTGCAAGTAGGCAAAACCTATGCAATGCTCTTTTTCAAACCTATGTTCTTAACTTCCCAGATATTTTGATTATATGTTCTGTATTTTCCAGTGGAGGAGACCCTGGTGCGGCTGGTGAACGGGTCCGGGCCACACGAGGGCCGAGTGGAGGTGTTCCATGAGCAGCGCTGGGGTACAGTGTGTGACGACGTGTGGGACAAGAAGGACGGGGACGTGGTGTGTCGCATGTTAGGATACAGGGGCGCAGCTGAAGTGCACAAGACGGGACGCTTCGGACAAGGTACTAGTGCGGGAATAGACAAATATAAAGTGCCCTTCAAGGATGTGAGAAGATACAGTCAGATACCATCAGATTAGCAGCTTTCTATTTTTATTGCATTAAATTTTGCATTACATTTACCATGAAAACAAAACTACTGCGGTGCATATTTGTTGAAGTGTTGGCCTCTAGATCTGATTGTCAGTTCCAGAAGCTAAAGTTTTCTGGTAGCTCTTCAAATGGGATGACAGGATGTGAAATGTACTTTACAGAGTCGGATTGTTGGAAAAACTGTTTCATGGTAAGGTTTCCACATTAGGAAGTGATGATGTTCTTTGGAAAAATCCTGGAGAGAAGTAAGTAGTAAGGACAAGCCCATATCTTTGGTGATAACATTTTACTGTCCAGCGTAAAAGTACAACAAATTTGAATGATGTGAAACTACCTGGATGGATTTAAGGAGCTTTCTGGTGGTGGAAAAAACACATTATCACAGAATTGGTTTTGCTTTGTCAGCGCTAAGTGTCAGATATGGTGAGTCTGGAAATAAAAAGTGATTCATTTGAACAGCTACAAATGTTGCCAAGTAACATATGATGTGGTTCACAGATGCTAGATGTTGACACTGTTACTGTGGATACACATGATCATTAGACAAGCATTTTGCCTACATAATCAAAACTGTCACCTTGGAAAGCTTTTAAATTCATCCAAATTCTTCAAAAACAGAAAAAAACACTAGCAACAAAATGTTAATGAATTATTATTTATATATTTAACATTTATACTTTACTCCTCAGTTACAGTTACACAGAATGGTGATAAGCTAACTAGCCCCTAGCAGCTGTGGGGCAGCCTGGCAGAGACATGGCTGCAATTCTCCTCCTATTAGAACAACTCTGTAACTAACAGTCACACAGACAGTTTTATGGTGTCTTGCCCAAGAGCAGATGCCCTTCTGGTAGCAGGGATTACAGCGTGAACTGGGGGTGGGTGGTATATGACAATTTTGATTTTTATCACAATTTCACGTACATATGTATATTGCTGTGAAGAGGTAAAAAAGTCAGCTGCTTCTTTAGAAACACTGGATTGGTGAATCAAATCTTTGTTGTGATATTGTCAAGCCCGAGCGTGAACCTGGCTGGTAGAGAGCTGATCTTTGACTTTGACTTGGCCAATTTTCTGAACCTCCAAAACGCGCTATTTGATGACACTACTGTTTTTTAACCTTGGACTTGATGACCTCAGCAGATCTAATGGTAATGTCTCCAGGTCAGGTCTGGTCAGGTCAGGGTTCAGACTGTGAGAAAAATAACATCTCAGTTTGTTAATATGACCAGAGTGAAAAAGTGCTTCTGCTCAGTGCGTCTTTACCAAAACTCACTGATTGAAGCATTTCTATTTTACAAGCTCTGCACTTTCTGCTGTCAGCTGCTGTGACTTAACCAGGATCTTAACTCTCCCCATGGGTTAATATAGTGCTTTTATTGTGAAAGTCGCTCATGCCAAAAGTCATCAGGACGCAGCCTCTGAGGTCCTATACATCTTTTATGTTTTATTTTGTAGTTTCAGTTTTCAGTTTTTGTCCAATTGTGCTGTCACAACGTCCAACTCTGAAAAGATATCACAATAGGACCATGGCAACCAAAAACGGATGGAAATCATTTGGAAGATATGTCAAAAACAACAATATGACAAGAACAGGTGTTGTGTCAAAGAAGGAACCAATTTTGTAAGATATCACAGGCTGTTCTGTGTGATAAACTAATCGTGACGATAATCAAATTGTCATATTCAAATCAAAATAACACTAAGTGAGTAACTGTAAATTTGTTTACCAAATGCAAGCGTGTGATGGTAATCATTGTACTTATCCAAAGCCAGGATAAAAGGACTGTTGATGATAGCTTTTCACTCTAACAAACATGGTACACAAGAGCGCAGTGAAAATCTGTGACCAGTTATGACTTTTGAGACAACTGTAATATTGTTATGACCTCCTATTGAATTTCCTTATTCTTTTACCATTATCTGGCCTGCAGTGAACTTTAAAAAAAAAAAAAAAAACTTTTCCTTGGTTAAATAAATTACAACATATGCACATTTACTATGAACTTGGTCAAAGCTGTAACCAATTGTAGCAAATGTTTTGGAAACCTGGGGCCTCTTGAGCCTATTCTGTAGCGAGTGCTTAACTAAACCATGACTAATCATCATGTAGGACTCCTCTGGGTTGGCCGCAGGTTTATATTAGGAAAAGCAGGTCTGAAACATGTCACAGAAGACAGCTAGAACACAGTGCAAAGGTGAGATGCATTCTACCATGAACGTAAACAATAGTGCACCGGATATTTTGACCCCACAATCAGAAAATGTAAGGCATCAGTGAGAGTCAGATGTGAGACCAGAAAATGCCTGCAGACAAAGTCCAGGGCAAAAGTATCATAATTTAGTGTCAGTAATATGATACTGTGTAGAAGCAGATACTGCAGTGGCCCTAAATTCCCTTTTGTATTTCAAAAAGGCAAGACATACTGACAGATGAATATAAAAAATGTAAGAATTATCCTGAAGGAATAAATGTACTACTTATTTACAATACAGTATTTTTTTTCTGTTCTGTTGTGGTGAGATGGCGTATAGACTATACAGCATATTGTATATTAGAATGGATTGGTTGGTGATAAGTTCAGAGCCAAATGTATCAGGCTTCAGTTTTTTTTATATCAGTTGAAATTAAAGGTGCACTATGTAACTTTTCTGATACAAGGTCCACCGTACTTGCTCAAAAATAACTTGACATTCATTCTCAATCTCAGCGGGTTCGCCTCTCCACAGATCTGACCTATATCTTGGCTTCATGGTGCCCCCATTGTCTCCATGGAGATAGATTAGTTCAATGCTGTACTGTGGATTATTCCAGACAAAGCAATAAGATCTCCTTGACAGGCAGATGGCAGACCCTCCCCTAGAAAAGTTACATAGTGTACCTTTAAATTGTCTATAAATTGTCCATCCATCCATCCATTTTCTTCTGCTTATCCGGGGCTGGGTCACGGGGGCAGCAGTCTAAGCAGGGACTCCCAGACTTCCCTTACCCCAGACACATCCTCCAGCTCTTCCTGTGGGAACCCAAGGCATTCCCAGGCCAGCCCAGGACACGCTGGAGGGACTATGTCTCTCGGCTGGCCTGGGACCCCAAGGCGTTCCCAGGCCAGCCAAGAGAC